>CBVK0100527777.1:0-11786 GCA_900067695.1 Picea abies | reverse complement strand
GAGCTTTCGGGGAAGTTGGAGGGTCTAACTCAGAAGTTGGATCTAATGAGAAATTAGAACTAGTGAAGACCCAAAAAATGAGTCAAGAAAAGAGCTCGGGAAAGAGAAACCAAGTTCCAGTTCCATCACTCCTTCCCAACCTCTATTCAAAATGGAAGCGAAAGTGGATATCAAACCCTATAAAGGTGAGATTGATGTTGTTAAGTTGACTCATTGGTTGCAACAGTTAGAAGTGTATTTCAATGTCCATAATATAGATGAAGAGCATAACATTTCATTTGTCTGACTTAAACTAGCAAGCCATGCACTAGCGTAGTGGGAAAGTCACACAAAGACACTTAGGCTAGAGGGTGATCCACTAGTAACTAGGCAGGAGTATTTTAAAACCCTCTTCAAGTCTCAGTTCTACCCTATTGGGCATGTAGAGGACCAATGGATATGTTGGCATCACTTGGATAGAGTGTGCAAAAGTACACCACCAAATTTAAGAAGATGACAATAATGTTGAGTATCTCTTCCAAGAACCTAGATGTACTTCTCAGGTATCTGGGGGGTCTACATAATCATTTGTGAAAGAAAGTGATGCTCTTGAAACCTAGGATCGTTGATGATGCATGTGTGCAAGCACAATACCTAGAGAAGATATGCCATAATAAATGATGGCCAAATGGTTCTAAACAGAAAGACCACCAAGATGCTTCGAAGGAGGGGAAGAAAAAGTGGAAAGGAAAAGATAAGAAGACAACAACCATTGCACATCAGTGCAAGGATCCAAACAACCATTGCAATATCAATGGTCACACCAAAGATAAGTGTTGGAAGCTACATCCAGAGTTGGATCCAAAGAACCATAAGAAAGATGCCAAGAAGAAGAACCTATTAGGAAATGATTCGAGCTACCGGGTAGAGAGCAACGTGGATGTGGATGAGAAGATTGTTTGCACTTTAGTGCAATAGGAGGTGAGTCTGAGTAGCCTTCATCACAAGGAAG
The DNA here is from genome assembly GCA_900067695.1 of Picea abies. Taxonomy (NCBI): domain Eukaryota; kingdom Viridiplantae; phylum Streptophyta; class Pinopsida; order Pinales; family Pinaceae; genus Picea; species Picea abies. The sequence goes on along the minus strand of CBVK0100527777.1, from coordinate 10,795 downwards.
AGAAGGAGATAAAAAAACTCTTCCATATCAAGATCCAAGTCAAAAAGATCAAGGTAAACAATCTATTTGATTCCAGCTCACAAACCAACCTCATAGAAAACAATTTAGTCAACAAGCTTGGGTTGGAAGTTCATGATCATCCAAGCCCATATCCATTGGGATGGGTGAATAATGATGCAAATATCAAAGACACTAAACATTGTAAGATCAAGTTTGTTAGAAGTGTAGATTTTATTGATGAAGTGGAGTTAGATGAGTACCCTTTGATGTGTGCGACGTAGTATTTGGAAGCCCCTACATGTATATGAAGGATGTGATCTTCATGCGAAGAGAAAACTAGTATTTATTGATCAAGGATGGGAAGTCTTACATCATCGACACACACAAAGGCAAGTCAAATATCTCTTTGGTAAGTGCTAACCAAGCCAAAAATTTGATCAGTTCCAATAAGAAGTATGTATTTCTTTTCCTAAGAGAGAATCAACCAAGGGGGGAATCAATAAGAGTAAAGGAATCCTTGGAGGGATGTACCAAAGAACATAAAAAACAATTGGAGTTATTGTAGGCATATGAAGAAGTATTCAAAGGGCCTAAAGGATTACCTCTTGAGAGGGAAGTGGAGCATGAGATACAGTTGTTGCATGACTCCCCATTACCAAATATTGGGTTGTATAGAATTTTTTTTTCGGAAGCAAACAAAGTGAAGAAGCAGTTGCTAGAGCGGGGAGTAATTCAACCAAGCACTCCACTTTGTGAATCACCTATCATCATAGTACCCAAGAAGGATGGGACTTGACAAATGTGTATGGACTATAGAGCTTTGAACAAGATCACACTCAAGAATCGGTAACCTCTACCCAAGATCAATGATTTGTTAGATCAGTTGCAACATGCCAAGTACTTCACCAAGTTCAATCTCAAATCGGGATATCACCAGGTATACGTTAAAGAAGAAGACACTTGGAAGACTACCTTCAAGGCAAGGCAATGTCTGTATAAATGGTTGGTCATGCCTTTTGGTTTATGTAATGCACCAACTACATTTATGCAATTGATGAATGATGTATCGCATCCCTATTTAGATTCATTTGTAATAGTGTTTTTTGATGACATATTGGTTTATAGCTCTACTTGGGAAGAACACATCTCACATCTTATGCAATTGTTAGAAACTGTTAAAGAGCATAAAATACTAGCTAATATTAATAAATGTGAGTTTGCTCAGTAGTCATTGGTGTATTTGGGGTATGTGATTGGTGGAGGGGAACTCAAGATAGATCTCGCAAAGATGGAGGCCATCATGAAGTGACCAATTCCTACTAATGTCACTAAAGTTAGGAGATTTGTTGGGGTAGGATAGTACCTATGGAAGTTCATAGCGTACTTTTCAATGGTAGTTATGCCACTACACACCATAATAGCCAATGGTAAGATTTTCCAGTGGATAAAAAATCAACAAAAATCTTTCGACAAGCTAAAACGCAAGATCAATCAAGCACCAGTTCTCGCATTTCCTAACTTGTAGGAACCTTTCGAAGCGGAGACAAATGCAAGTGTGTATGCTATCGGAGAAGTTTCGATGCAAGGAGGTAAGCTGGTATGCTACCATTATAAGATGTTTCATGGGGTAGTTTTGAACTACCCTACCTATGATAAGGAATTCTATGCCTTGGTTTGAGCCGTTAAGAAGTGGAATCATTATCTGATGGAAAAGGAAACCATTATCCACACTGATCACCAACCACTACAGTATTTACAGGACCAGAGTAAGCTTCAACAAATCAGACATTACAAGTGGATGGAGTTTTGCAACAATTTCATCTAGTCATCAAATATAAGAAGGGAAACATAATAATTGTTGGTAGACATGCTTTCAAGGCCACCCACATCCAACATCACAAATTTGGGAACCCATATGCACATGGAGCCTTTTACCCATGATACATACAAAGAGGCATACATAGAAGATGAGGATTTTAAAGAGGTGTTTCAGTAACTACAAATTCAAATTCATGTAGAAGAAGGTGACAGTAAGGTTGACTATCATATTCAGAATGGGTTGCTCTATAAGCTAGACAAGATTTGTGTTTCGAAAGGTGAAATATTGCAACTTATAAGAGAGGCTCATACCTCCAAGGTTGTAAGACATTTTGATGTTGGGAAGACAATTTGCCAACTTACAAAGGTATGTGTATTGACCCAAAATGCAAGAATATGTAGCTCGATATATTAGATGCATGCTTTGTTGTACCAACAAGCACAGTAATAGAAAGCAAGGTTTATACCATCCCCTTACCTATACCCACTTGACCTTGGGAAAGCATTTCCATGGATTTCATCAGTGATTTCCCAACAACAAGGAAGGGACGTGACTAATTGTTTTTGGTAGTTGATAGGTTCAACAAGATGTGCATTCATATGCCTTGTAAAAATACTATCAAAGGACAAGAACAACAAATATGTTCTTTGAACAAGTCTGGTTGCACTTTGGGATACCAAGGAGCATCATCTTAAACAGGGATACCAGATTTCTTAGTGCCTTTTGGACTACACTTTGGGGAAAGATGGACACTAAGTTGAAGAGAAATACAACATTGCATCCACAAATAGATGGACATACATAAGTAGTCAACATGACTTTGGGTCAACTTTTGAGGGGTTATGATAAAAAACATTCGAATACCTAGGATGAAAATATGATCTAACACTCTTATAATAAAGTAATTCATACTTCTATTGGTAAGTCCCCTTTTGAAAATTTGTTTTGGTATCTGTCACCTTTTCCCTTAGATGTTGTCTATGGACAACAAGGAAGAGTGAGGGAAGACATCACAGGAAAAGCATTGTAAGCAGAGAATCTTGTTGAAAAGATTGGGCAGATCCATTTGCAATTATAGGAGACACTGAAAAAGTCACAACAAAAGTATAAGGCCCGACATGATCAACACAGAACATAGAAATCATTCAAAGTGGGAGACAGATTTTGGTTACAACTAAACAAGGAAATACTACAGGGTCTTGGTAAGAAGATCAAGGCTTTGTGATATGGCTCTTTTGAGGTATCGGAGAAGGTAGGTGATAATACCTACAGACTCGATCTACCTCCATTCATGCACATTTACTCGGTTGTAAATGTGGAGAATCTAAAAATTTATGAGCCTTCCATGTTGGATCAAGAAGTTGAGGAGCAAGTCCTACCTACCATAGAGGACTTAGCACCAAAATCTCAAACATAGTTGGCATAAGATACAATTTTGTAGAATAATTACAAAACTACCAGACAGGGGCAACATGACCTTTGGCAAAGTGGGTTGGAAAGATAACTTCCAAGCAAGGAAAAATAGTACTCCAAGCAAAAGGTAGAGGAAAATTTTCCTCACCTCATTTAGTAAAATCATTTGGGGGAAAAAAGTATCCCAAAATGGGGAGGCATGATCCAGATTAGATCATTATATAATTTGTCATCTATCTTGGTACTTTATGGGTGGAAAAATTGAAAGAATTGGCTTGTAGGGTCTATTTTAGCGGTAGGTCCCAATTTGAATATTTGGGCTCCAGAACCTTCCAAATCCATTTTCAGGCATCAAACAACATTTTTGGGAGTCAAAAATTTGTGATCATAACTCTCACCTCCTTGACATTGAAAATCACCTCAATTGGAGCTCGTATGTGAAAGTTATGCCTTCTACAGGTTGACCTACCTTTTTGACCACCATGGTATTGAGTGGATGCTATGTCAACCCCTACTCACACATGTAGAGATAGCCACATGTGGACTTTCAAAAATATTCTATAAGGTCCAAAAACCTAACTAATTGAGGGTTGAAACTTGAGACATGCAAAAACCCTAATCATAGACGACTATCAAGGTATGTTAAATATTGGACTGCTAGGAGAGAGAGTTCCATTCTTTAGCATTGTACTTATTCCATAGTTGAGAAGATAATCTAGGAGTGGTATTTTGAGATCATAACGGAGGAGGCAGGAGATTCTATAGCCGTCGTTCAAGCCACAATGTCAAAGGAAACTCTATTGTGAGTGCCCATTTATTTGTACTTGCTTTTTATAATTGAGAAAAGAGAAAAAAGCATAGGTCTCACCTTTTAGCTAGGTTTTCTCCCATATCAGATTTTCCAGGATACATCTTGTGTTCATTTGTATGGATGATGTGTTCATTTTCTTATTCTTTCTTTTCTATATTTAAGTTATTTTCATAAATTTGAGCAAATGAACTAGTTCTAACAAATCTAAGATCTAAGGAAATAACCCTGCATAATAAAAGATTTTAGTATAATACAATATATGTTGTGATGAACTATTCTAGTGGAATATCCACGGAAGTTTACATATCACCTATGTACCACACACCCCCTCTCCAAATCTTCCTATCTCCACTTAGCCCAAGTCACACTAAGTATTTTCATAAATCTGCTCTCTTGGGCCGTAGTTGGAGCTTTTGATGATTCTTATTGAACATAGGCTACACTTATCTTCCTTGCTTCATGAACAAACCTTGTTTCACTTCAAACAACTAAGTGAGTATTTCTATAAATATTTTTTTTTTCAACATTTGAGCATCTTGATACTCTTTATCCCATCGAGCCTCACCTTTGGGTCTACTATATATTCACAACCATCAACGTTGGATCCCACTTCATGCAAAACATGAGAAATCACTATCATGCAAGAGCCCTTGAGAATCTTTTCTATTTTGCATAGTTAACACCTCTATTCACATAAACCCCCATTAGGCATTTGTTTGAGTTTGATAACAAACTTTCAGAGAGGATATCATCCATTTTGTTTGCTTGCTTTAGCAAGTATTGGGACATGAGAAATACCATTTTGAAAATTCATTAATGCTGCAAAAACAATAAAGAAAGTTGTTCACCAAAGATAAGGCTACCCACAACCTTCTTATTGCAGTCCACAACCATGCTCTTGTTGCCCACAACCATCCTCTTGTTGGAAATGCTCCGAAGTTAGTTCCCATTGCTCCAAAACATAAGTAAAATGTTTGTTGTTGTTGTAGGAAACCCTTTTTGTTGAAGAACATTACTCACCAAAGATAAGGCTGCTCACAACCTTCTTCTTGCTAACCACATACAATGCTCTTGTTGCCCACAACCATCCTATTGTGGGAGATGCACCAAAGATTGCTTCCAATGCTCCAAAACACAAATAAAATGCTTGTTGTTGTTGTATGAAACTGTCGTCGTCGAAGAAAGTTTGAGGAATGAGTAAAATGAGGAGGGTTTTGATAGGAAGAAAGAGATGGTTAGGGTTTCTAGAGTTTTTTTTTTCAAATGAATGTAAAAGACAAGTTACTAGGTTTAAAAATGAATTAGAAGTTAATTTTCTTTTAATTTGCATAGATTAGGGTTTTTTAGTCTTTCTATGGTTTCCATTGTAATCATGGGAACTTATGCAAGATCGAAAAACTTAAGTAAAGGGATGAAACACAGAGGTGTTGGGATGAAAAGTGTTGATCCATGTTGGCCCATGTTCCAAAATGCACCTGAAATGTTTCGGGTGTGTTTCGTATCCGTTTCGGGATTTTGTATGAGGAGGAGAGGGAGGGGGTCGATAGCCCTGTAGTACATTAGAGGGTTATATTGATGACATTTATAAACTAAAGCATTACATCTAATGATGATCTATAAACAATATGCCTATGGCCCATCCATCTCATCAACATAGATCCTTTGTGGAAATTGAATCGATATCTATTCTTAGTGCAATTCTGAGTGCAAAACTTCTCAGCCTTTGATAATCAAAATATTCTTTTTCGGATCTGGTTTCAAGACTTGGTTTGAAATGTCAAGGCTAATGTCCAGCGGAGTCAAATGCACTTTGTGATTTTTTTCAATGCCAATGCTATATCAACAACACTTCTAATCAAAACAAACCATATAGAAGCAATATATAGTGATATGTTTGCAAAGGTGGATCGTTGTAGGTTAATGAATCGAACACTCAACTTGAAGACACCTGGTGTGTAGGCATTTGAGTGTTATGCACATGCTATAGGAAAATGTTGGATATATTTAGTACTTTGTTGCTCTATATTCAAGCCCATAATTTGAACAATTCATAACACAATGTAATCCTTTATCCATATAGCTAAAATTTCAGAGACATGGATTGTGACACCCAGTGTTATGGATATCTACCCCCAAAAAAATAAAAAATCAACATGGGGTTGCATTGTGCATTGGTATTTGAGACTCCACCCAATGTTGCATCTGTCAATTTGAAGAATGACAACAGACTTAAGGAATTGGCACTCTGATTATACAAAAAATGGGCCAACTATCAACAAAGGGTTGATTTGGTTACATAATTCTCCCTAATGAATTTACCCACCAGTGAATTAAGAGAACCAATATCTAGAATGCTTAGTCACATATCAAGTTGTAGCAAACATTGGAATTTGTTGCGTTTTGGGTAGTTGACGGAAGGTAAATGCCTCACAATCTACATAGTAAATGCATCTTATTCAACAATCAACCCAATTAATGAGAAGTCGATTGACAATTCATATGAATGTATGGTTGAATGTTAGAGCAACGGAGCTTGGACTTGTGTGATGTCCCCTTCCACTTGATCATTGGGAGGATGAATTAGTAGCCTATATGACTCTCGTAGGCTATATTCAATGAAGAAAAAGGGATCCAGGAGGTTTATTTGATGTCACTTAGCTAGGAGATGTTATATTTTTAAAGTGACATTAAGTAAAAAGGAAATAAACTAAATTTTAGATTAATATTTACTTAAACATTAGTAAAAAAGTGACTTTTAATCTTTAAGTGAAATGTAAAATGGAAATAAGGGTCATGTTGATTATGTCAAAGAGGAAGGATCTAGAAGGAGGAATTAAAGAGTTATAAAAGAAGGTTAGTGCTCCACTTTCCTCATTATGTTTTGGATTGATTTCTTGTTTGGAGTGCTCTTGTGAGCCTAGGTTTTCGTTGGGGTTTTGGAAAAAACCTTCCATTATGGTTTTGGAAAAAATATTCCATTAAGAGGCTCATTGGGGTTTATTGGATGGTTTGATCCCTTTATTTTGCAGGTTCATGAGGCTAGGAGGAGCCATGGAGGCATCTTGAGGGGCTAGTTCACCTTTATGCAGAACTGTGAGGGTTTGAAGGAGGGTCGAGTGCCCACTCTTGGCAGTTGGAGGTTCGATCTCCCTTGAGGAGGTCAATATTGGTTTGTGGAGGGATCGTGAGGCCTAGAGAGGCCCTTGGAGCTAGGAAAAAGCATCTTGGAGAGGGTTTTTCTGCAGAGTGGAGGACACATCATCTATTGAGGAGGTCGTGGCATTATTCCAGGTTTTGGTTTGCATATTGTGTGTTTTCATTGATGTATTTTTGTTGCCATAGAAACCACTAGCGATTTGTATTATTGTGATTAGGGTTTCATCCATAATAAAAATGTTCATGTTGTCTCTTCTATTTCATGTGTACATGGATTACATACAATTTGTTTTACGGAAGTCTTTTAGTAGAATGTATGAAAATTGTTTGTAAAGTTGTCAACCAAATTATGACATGGAAACACATGTAATACAAAATGTTTGAAAAATGCACACAACCAAAAATAAGATAATTACACAGAATAACATTATATCCCATCCTAGCGCACTTGGGGATATTACAGTGGTATCAAAGCTAGTGATCTTTTCAACCTATGATTGCATGAGGCATTGATGGTGCCTAAAGAAAAGGGGTTGATCATTTACCAAAGATCCATAGGGCGTGGAGGGAAACCCTTCCCAGGATCTGAGTCATCAGAGGAAGAGGAACTGATGGGAGAACCTTCAGAGGAGAGTATACTCAGGACACTGAGTGAATTGGCTAAGGGACAGAATGAGATGACCCAGAGACATGTAGATATGCCTAGGTACCAACAATAGACCCTTGAGGTGCTCATGCAACTAGTGGGCCAACGAGGACAGGAAATACCTAGTGGATCCCATGGAGGTGACAGGGTACACACAGAGGGTATAAATACCCATATTCTAGCACATAGCACCCCACAGAGGGGGAGCAGGAGGACTCCTAGGCAATTATTTCCATTGTTCCTTGAGGAGAAACCTACAGGAGCACAGGGGAAACAGGATCATGATGATGATTTTACCACCTATTTCAAGGAGTACCAAGCATCAGGGGATGATATCCAGGAAACCATGTATTACCAAGACTATTGCAACATCAAGTACAAGAACATGCCTAGGGAATGGAACATAGCAACATAGAACCAACAAAATTATGATCTTGTGCGCAAAGTGGGGAAATTGTCTATCCCATTTTGACGGATCTACCAGGAGTATAGGAAGAGTGTGGGTACATAAGTTGGACACTTACTTCCAACTTAACCAGATGAAAGAGGCATATGAAATTAAGTTTTCCACCCTACACTTGGATGGGGATGTTCATGAGTGGTGTACCATGGTCTAGTGACATTAGGGCATGCCAGCATCACCTCATATGTGGACTTCACCCATAGATTGATGGACAGGTTCAACAAGAAGGATCTCAAGATCCACTTCAGGGAGTTGGCGCAGTTGAGACAAACAAACACACCAGAGGCGTACATAACGAAGTTCCAGAGGATGGCAGTCACGGTGACAAATATCTATGAGCAGAGATTGGTGATGCTATTTACTCAAGGTTTAGCCGATCCTTTGAGAGGATGGGTGAAGGTCTTCAATCCAACCACACTACAGGATGCCATCACGAGGACCTAGGACATGGAGGATGCAGTCCCCAGGAAGGCACCAACGAAACCCATTTTTTCACAGAAGGCTAAGGAGACGAAGCCTTTCCAGAAGCCATGGATAGCGAAGGACATGATGGATGAAGATAATCAGAGAGAGATGAGGAGAAATAAGCTTTTCTTTAGCTTCAAAGAACCTTGGGAGTTGGGTCACTGTTGTATGGGAAAAGGGAAAGTACATTACATAGAGGTACTTTTTGATGAGGAGGATGATGGTGAAGGTGATACATCTGACGCACAGAGAAATGAGGTGGTGGAGCCACCACACCTTGATATTATGGAGGAGAAGCAGTTGCAAGAGGGCATCAAGGGAGTGACCATTGCCACACTTTCAGGATTCCCCAGGTACTATACCTTCAAGATTAGAGGCATTTTGTAGGGACAAAGATTTACAACACTGATCGATGGTGGGGCCACCCACAACTTCATTGATATAGCACGTGTCACTAGGAGACGCATCCCTATAGAGGATTTTGAGGGGTTCAATGTGGTAGTAGCAAATGGGTACAACATGACTTGTACTCATAGGATAAGAGGATTGGATGTGACATTGGGAAACTATATGTTCATCGATGAATTCTATGTATTGTATTTGGCAGACACCAATGTGGTATTGGGGGTCCATTGGTTGTACTCATTTATAGATTTCACCATTAACTATCAAGTCATGAAGATGGAGTTCAGGGACATAGGGGGTCAACTAGTTATTCTGAGAGGTATGTTGACAGGAGTTCCCATGATCATGTAAAAAAAAATGCATGGAGTTTGTCTTTAGACATGGTGACGTGGCCTACATAGCATAGTGTTTGATCACCACGCATAATCCATCACAAGACCACCAACACTATCATGTGGACATCTAGGCACTACTTGAAAAGCATGACAAAGTGTTCAGACCGATACCAGCAAGGAGACCACTTGACAGGGGATTTGAGCACGTCATTGAGTTAGAGGAGGGGGGCAAAGTGCGTGATCATTACACCATACATGCATCCAAATAAGTTTAAGGAGGAGATAGAGAAGGCCATACAAGAGTTACTAGAAATGGGGCACATCAAGCCTAGTTTTATTCCCTTCGCTTCTTCAGTGGTACTTGTGCAGAAAAAGGATGGAACGATGAGGATGCGTATTGACTACAAGGCATTGAACATGAAGACAATCAAGAATTGGTACATGATACCTAAGATCAATGAGTTGCATGGGGTAGTGTACTTCTTGAATATGGATCCTGATCATAGAGGAGGACATCCATAAAACAACGTTCAGATGTCACTATGGGCACTATTAGTTTCTAGTCATGTCCTTTGGGTTGACTAACACACCAACCACCTTCCATTCTTGTATGAACCATATCTTCAACAAGAAGTTAAGGAAGTTCTTACTGGTATTCTTTGATGATCTATTGATCTAGAACAAGACTTGGGAAGAGAATTCGAGGCATGTTGATGAGATTCTCAGCATTATGGTCGAGGAGCAGTCGTTGTTTTCCAAGGAGGCAAAGTGAGAGTTTGGAATGACAAAGATTCTTTATCTGGGACATGTAATTGGTGCTAAGGGCATATAATTGCACCAGGAGAAGATCTAGGAGGTATTATATTGGCCCACACCCAGATCACTTACAAAGTTGTGGGCGTTCTTCGGATTGTGCAGCTACTACAAGCACTTTGTGAAAATATTTTCACAACTTGGTGTGCCATTGACGAATCTCACCAAGAAGGGAGCATTCAAATGGTTGGAGGAGGTGCAGGGAGAATTTGACAGGATGAAGAAGGTGACGAGTACTTTCCTAGTGTTAGCACTTCCATAATTCTAACAACCATTTGTGTTGGAGTGTGATGCATCCAGAGAGGGGATAAGAGAAGTGTTGTGTTAAGCCCTAAATAGTGGTTCATTACCCCTTAATTGGGTCATATTACATTAGTAATTTTATTTTATTCGTGTCGACTTGATTCCATTAGTTGTAATTGTACCTCCTAGTCTCCTATATATACCAAGGAGAAATTTTCATTTGGAA
>CBVK0100527776.1:0-11787 GCA_900067695.1 Picea abies | reverse complement strand
GTGGGGAAGCTCCTGTTACGTCGGTTTCAAGCCCTAACTCAAGCTTTTAAACCTTTCCTACAAACCGTGCGATAACAATAGGTACAACTCGCCTTCTACAAAGGCACCCACAGATAACACATTGCATCCTTGGCCCTCACTGCACCCACATGCTTGGACTTCCCTTAACCACATCACCCACTCACATGGTTTTGATGAGGTTTTCTTTTAGGAACTCACCTTTTCCGATGGACACTAGCCCAATAGAATGTTTTGTCTTTTCATCCAGATTTGTATAGCAGGCTTGTGTAATGTCTTTGGGCTATTGACAGATGTATTAGGGATTTTATGCTTGTGTTTAATAATATTAATGATGAAATGTGATTGACATTGCTATGATCCCTGTGACAGATGAACCCATGGAGGGCGTAGCTTTTGATGTGCAGGACCATGCCCGACGGACAGGTACCATTTGGACCGGTACACATGGGGAGATGATCAGTTCGGACCTCCATGGCGCTGAAGAGCCCACCAGATGGATGTTGAGACCCCATCAGGGGGTAGAGACAGGGCAGAGGATGATCAGAGACTTTGCACCAGAGAAGCAGAGAACGTTCCACCAGAGGCACCTCGACACTGCTTGGCCTAGGGGGATTGACCTACGTTTAGAGGGACGTTGGCTCTAGATGGTCCACGACATCACCAGGAGGCTTATGACGTCATCATGAGCATGTTGGCAGATGGATATGGCAGTTGGCACGTGTGGCAGCTTGGAGGAGCCTAATGAGGGCTAACATCTTGCTTCAGGAGGCTACATTTGCCCTGATAGGGGCTAACGTCACCCTAAGAAGGGGTGACATCTTACCTTTTTTCTTGATTAGGGTTTTAGTCTAGCATTTAATGTAAAAATAGTATAATTTTGATATTATGGCCTTGTCGTCTTTTTTATGACCTAAAAATTAAATTAGGTCATTGATACAGTATATATTGAGGATTTTGATCCTCATTTTAGGATGATAACTGATTCACTCCATAAGGAGGATTGAAATTTGCGCCCTCTCTTGGGTTTTTGGCTGAATTAAGTGATGCACACTTGTTGAAGGAAGAGATTTTTGGCATTTATGGTGTTTCTGTTGAAGGAAGGTGTTATAACTAGGGTTTACATGGTTATTTCTTGGTGATTTGTAAGTATTTTTCTGCAAAACTTCTTGAAAGAATGGTTGTGGTTTAATTTCTTGCATTTGTTTATAAATATTGTTGAATCAAAGCCCTAGGGGACAAGCACACAAGTAGGTCATTGTCTCATGTCCCCTGATACAGAAACCTTGAGCCATTGTTGAGGAAAGAAGGAGCCTAGCCTTAGCTACACTCCTATTTCCTCTTCCTCTTTTCTAGCCGTACTATTTTGATGCCAAAAAGAGTGAGACGTCCCTGGCCTAGGTCTACTACACTAGGGCCATACTCTTTCTAGGGTTTGCTGAAAGGCCTTGCTTTAGCAACACCTCACCTCATCAAACCCTCTTGTTTTGGTTATATTTTTATTATTGAGCTAGTCGTCTGCCGGGAAGGAGGAGAGAGCAAGAGGCCTTGCTTTAGCAACACTGGAGTGGGCCTCTCTCCCCTAGGGTTCTGATTTTGAGGCCCTGCTTTAGCAGCACCCCAAAAATTTTCCCTCTAGTCCTTGAAATCTTGCCTCCTTCAACCTTTGCGTCCTTCACTTATGACTCCATTAAACCCTAAGGCACTGATTTGAAAGTCCTCTAACGTTGAAGTGAAGCTGATCAAACAACTCTCTAAATTCTTTGAATTTCAAACCCTAACCTACTAACCCTAAGTTGCTGACATCATCATTGGATATTTCATCTTTAATGCAGCAACATTTTACTTTATGAGCAATTGAATGGTGGTTTAAAGCATTTATTAAATAAAGTGTTGATTGGTTACATTGAATGCCACATCGTTCCAATATTTATTGGTGAAGTGTTATGTCTTTTCATTTGCTATTGATAAACATTGACTTCGTCAACATTTATTGCTAATTGCTTATATATATTTATCAGATAGTCTTATGAAGTACTAACCCATTGAAATATAGCTTGCATATATCCGTTTGCTGTTGTCTTGTTCCAGGCAGTTGTTTTTCATTGGGGATTTACTTTATTATTGGTTGTTTAGCTGGGACTTTTTGTTTGGGTGGTGACTTGTGTGGAGGAAAGTTTTTCCTTATCTCATTATCCTTCTGCCTCCTCAAAACCATAGGTCATCGGGGACGTCTCTCCTAGGCCTAACCTCCCTAAAGAGAAAGAACCTCCCCATCATGGTGACATTGGGTGGGATAGGTTCCTGTTATGCCAGTTTGGCCTTCAATATTATAGCCTTTTTCCTAGCTACAAACTGTGTGATAATAGTCCTCCTTGGTCCTTTGCAGGTGAGGGGAACATTACAGTCTCCCCTACTAGGAATTGCTTTCCCACAAGCAATTATGTACCTGTTTGTTGTAGCACTTGTTCATTCTCCCAAGTAGCATCTTCTATAGGCAAATTCTTCCATTTAACCAAGTATTCCTTAACCTCCTTGTTCCTTAATCGTTTCTCCCTTACCTCCAAGACCTCCTCTGGGATCAAAATCAAGTGTCCCTCTTCATCAATTGGGGGTAGCTCTTTATTAGCTATAACATGCTGCCGTGAAGCCCTCTATTACGCCAGTTTGGCCTTCAATCTTATAGCCTTTTTCCTAGCTACAAATTGTGTGATAACAGTCCTCCTTGGTCCTTTGCAGGAGAGGGGAACATTACAGTCTCCCCTACTAGGAATTTCTTTCCCACAAGCAATTCTATACCTATTTGTTGTAGCACTTGTTCATTCTCCCAAGTAGCATCTTCTATAGGCAAATTCTTCCATTTGACCAAGTATTCCTTAAGCTCCCTGTTCCTTAATCGTTTCTCCCTTACCTCCAAGACCTCCTCTGGGATCAAAATCAAGTGCCCCTCTTCATCAATTGGGGGTAGCTCTTTATTAGCTATAACATGCTGCCCTGGAGCCCTCTTTAAGCAAGATACATGGAAAACATTGTGGATTTTTCTCTCCGGTGGTAATTTTAGTTCATATGCAACTTGCCCAATTCTCCTTTGCACTTCATAAGGCCCATAGAAGCGTGGTTTGAGCTTCTCAACGCCATTCTTCTTAATAGATGCTTGTTTGTATGGTTGTATCCTTAAATAGACAAAGTCCCCTACCTCAAAGGTGTGCTCCACCCTCTTTCTGTCAGCATATAATTTATGTTGGTTTTGCGCGCTATGCAAATGGTCTTTGAGGTCTTTAAGAATGTTTTGGCTTTCTTGTATCCACTCTTTGGCCATAGAAGCCTTGCTATCTCCAAACACAATTTCAACAAAAGTAAGGGGATCATAACTGTACAAAGCTTTGAAAGGAGACATACCAATGGACAAGTGGTGGGTGGTGTTGTAGCAATATTCACCCAAATAATGCCATTTGATCCATGCCTTTTGCTGCCCTGCTACATAATTTCCGAGGAAACCTTCCACCCATTTGTTCACTATTTATGTTTTCCCATCTTTTTGTGGATGATAGCTAGTGCTAGGAGTCAAATCAGTACCCACCAATCTAAACAATTCCTGCCAAAAGATGCTCATAAACTTGTTGTCCCTGTCGCTCACAATTGTCTTGGGTAATCCATGTAACCTGAAAACCTCCCTAAAAAACAATTCAACTACTTGAGATGCGCTATAGTCCATGGTGATGGCATAAAACTGGGCAAACTTAGTCAAATGATCTACTACCACAAATATACAATCTTTCCCCTGTGTCCTAGGGAGCCTTGTAATGAAGTCCATAGATATACTTTCCCACTTACGCTCTGGAATGGGAAGAGGTTGTAATAGGCTTGCTGGGTGATTGTGCTCATCTTTATTCTACTGACAAGTGGTACACTCCCTGATGTGGTGCATGACCTCTCCCTTGAGACCCTTCCAAGAAAACCTCTCTCTTATCTTCCTGTATATCTTAAGAAACCCTTGGTGCCCTTCTAATGGTGAGTCATGGATGAGGATTCTGGAACTAGATAGATCCTGTACCTGTCATCTTGTCACTGCCCATCCATTAACTCACATGCAAATTTGTTTTTAGAGTACTCCACCAATAGATGGGATTTCCAGTCAACTGATATTTCGATATGGAATAGGCTGAGGGCCTTCTGGACAAAGCATCTGCTACTACATTATTCTTTCCTTTAACATATTCTATGTCAAAGTTATATGCTTGGATCTTGCTCACCCATTTTTGTTGCCTTTCATTAAGATCCCTCTGCGCAATGAAGTACTTGAGGCTGTTGTGATCCTTGCTCACCACAAATTTTTCTCACACTAGATATTGTCTGAACTTGGTTAATGTGTGCATTATGGCAAGCATTTATTTGTCATATATCTTGTATAGTAGCTCAGTACCCGTCAATTTGCAGTTCTCATAGGCAATAGGATGCCTATTTTACATCAAAACAACTCCAACACCTTTACTAGATGCGTCACACTCCAATATAAAAGGTTGAGAAAAATCAGGTAGAGATAATACAGGGCAGGTACTCATTACCTTTTTCATTTTATCAAATGTAGACTGTGCCTCATGACTCCATGCCAATGCCCCTTTCTTGGTCAATTCTGTTAGAGGTGCGCATAGTTGAGAGAATCCCTTGACAAACTTTTTGTAATAACTGCAGATACCAAGGAAGCCCTTGAGTTCTGTAAGTGTTTTGGGAGTGAGCCAATCAATGATGGCCTGAATCTTCTCTTGATGACCCTGTACCGCTTTTACTCCAATAATGTGACCCAAGTAGAGAACCTCTGTCATCCCAATTTCACATAATGATTCTTTGGCATATAAAGATTGTTTTTCCATGATGCTCAGGATTTCATCTACATGTTTAAGGTGATCCTTCCTTGTTTTGTTGTAAATCAACAAATCATCAAAGAAGATAAGCAAATACTTAATTGCTTGTTGAACACATGATTCATGCAAGACTGAAAAGTGGTTGGTGCGTTGGTTAGGCATGTTGCTGCCTTTATACACACTTGGGCTATCGTGGAAGAAATCTTCAATCCACTTAGTGTTTCCTTGGGGGCAAGTCTCGAGTCAAGGTGTTGTCACCCGATCCTCGACTCCTCCGTCTAGGCCAACTTATAGCGAAGCCAAGGGGGGTAGTCCAAAACAAAAATACTATGGATTTTAAGCTAATCTAAGCAAATAAACCACTCTAGGAGTTTATTGCAAAATAAAACATTTAAAGTGAAGCATTCAACACATTCATTTGATAGACAAGATAAGCATTTATAATAGAAGAGATGTCCAACCATAGATGATGCATGCACAATAAAGTAAATGATACAATATATGCAAGTGTTGTAACAATTATTAGGCAATCATCATATTACGAATGAAATACTGCTCATAAAGTAAAAGTTGTGAACATGAGACCAATGCCTTAATGGTGTCGTGGGCAGTTGTTGAACGTGTGTTTTATTAAGTTTAAATTAAAGGTAGATTAATGAAAATATGTGGCCTCTTTAGAGGTTATCTTTTTGTTTGGAAATATGCGGAGAACTTGCCGAAACCCCAAGGCTTTACCAGTAAGTTCAATGAAGGTGTCGGATGTCCAACACAGGGAGAACCTAGATCTCAAAGTTCCCGTCTGACTTCACACACTCCCTTCATGTGGTTTCCCTCGCATCAAGATAACTACTATCAAGGTTTTCCTAATTAAAGTACTCTACACTAACCGCCCCGGTTCTGATGAATCCTAGGATCAAGCTAGGCTCGCAAGGGTTCAAATCATACACTGGGAACTGCGAGGAAGGTTTATTTTAAAACTGAAAGGAAAATGCGAAAAACTGAGAAGTTTTCTAATTACTAAAAGCGGAAATGAAAACTAAACTAGAAAAAGAATTACTTTACTTAAGTGAAGAAAGTAGTGATTGCTTGAATGGTTAATTTCCTTAGATTGTGTGTTTTGAACACATAAAAGCAAGAAACTCATAAGGAAAGTAAAGCACATAACCACCACCAATCCCCCTTAAGAGGATGACGAAACTGGACACTAAAGGCCCGCTTTTATTAATGCCTATTACACTTCGAGAAAATGAATTCTCTTTTTTCTTTTTTATGAACTTTGGATCTTTATAGAATGGATGAAATTATTAACAACAATTACAAAGAAGACTTTCTAGAGTTTTGGTATTCAAAGGATCCAACTTGGGGTAGAATTTCTTCAGTTTTGCTTCTAATTTGTCAAAGTTTCCCCTTGTTTTGTCACGGACTTGCTAAAAACCAGCAAAGAAAAAGAATTAGATGATGATAGAAAACACTATATGAAAGTAACTATAAAATGAATAAATTTGACCAAATTTTCTTAATATTTTCTCATCCAAAAATGCTAATTTTTTGGGGTTTTTCGAGACTTTAGATGAAGGTAAACTAAGGTCTCTTAGATTTTTTTTTTGTTGGCTATCCAAAAAAAACAACATAAAACTTCTAATTAGCTAGATATTAAATGCAAAACATAAGCAACTTTCTATCTTGAGATTAAGATATGAATTTCAGAAAATTGCAAGAAAAAATTCAAATCTACTCTTTTAATTGAAAGAGAAATAACTTAGATCTAAATCCTATTTGCATGCAATAATAGAAACTAAGTTTAACTTGAAAATAAAACCTAGATCTATGATAGCAAATGCAATAAAGTAACCAAATGATTTTTCTTTATAGAAATTAGAAAGAGAGGAGAAGAAAACAAGCTTATGCTTGGAATCTCTTTGGGTGATGGGGTCCTTCTTTGGTGAAATGTAGAGGGATCTTCTTCAAATGCCTTTAATAAGTAGAAGTATCAACCTAGATCCTCCTAATCTCCAAGTAGAGCATCAATCACTTCAAATCCTTGCAAAACAGAGGGTTAGAAAACGGTGCCACCTACAAGAGAGACTTCTGTTGTAGGAAAATCTCCCTGCGGACAGGTAGATCGCCTCTAAGAGCTTGACCTTAACTCTAGACAGAAAATGCTTAACATGGACACTGACTTCCTTTCAAATCCGTCTAAACTAATACATGAGAAGGAAGGATAATAGAGGTACCTTTTATCGACGTTTGTCCCTGCACGCTCCGAGTTGCGCTCCAATCCTTTTGCTCCTCGCTGAGTTCTGTGGACAAACAAGATACGACAACTCCCTACTCTACTGATATTAGCTTGAAAACAGAGGGATCTCTTGATGAAACCGAGAATTCGAGCACAACTGCCTTCTAATCTCGAAAAATCCTCCCCTTATTCTCCTCAACGGGCCAACTACTGCCTCAGATTAGGCAGTGCTCCCTTAGAAGGGGCATCAGAGCGCTGTAGCGCTCCCTGGTAAGCTTTGGGGAAGCGCCAGCGCTCTCAAGATGAGCAACGCTCCTTCAGAGGGGGCTGGGGAGCGTTATAACGCTCCCTGAAGCCTTGTAGGGGAGCGCCAACGCTTCTAGGGCTGAAGTAGGGGAGCGCTCCCCCTCAAAACCTTTGTTTCAGGGTTCCTTTCAGGTGTCAAGAGTTATTTGACTTCAGTAAACCAGTTCTCCTCCTTCAAATCAGTCATGTGAGATGTTATAAGTGCCTCCTTAGTGTCGTTGACATGACAGTATGTATGAACATCATTTACGACACTAGTGACCAACTTGCGACACTTGCGAAAGCTGTAGGGAAGATGCGACACTTACGACGATTGAGAGGGACATGCAACACTTATCCAACTGAGCAATTTTGACGTGTAACAACTTCAATACATGATTAATTAAGCAAAATGAAAAAACATTGAAAATCTCGCCAATAGATAAACAATGAGCATTACTAATCAAACAAGTTTAGTATTCTTATCCAAGTAAGCAACAATGCTTTTACAAGGCCAATTTAAACCACAATATTAAAGCAAGAAATATGAAATAACATGACCTCATAGTTACAAGCATCCACACATTATCAAGTCGCCAATTTGACCTCCAAAGTCTCTTGAATTCCAAATATGAAAGAATATTACAATAACAACAAATCGCCCAAGCTCCAACTGACTCAAAGGAGGAGGGTCGAGCTTGCTTTAGAGTTTTCTAGGTGAAGTTTCCTAAGTGAGGGCGCATGGGAAAAGAGGAGTGGTGCACTAGAGAACTAGGGAAACATGGGAGTGAAGTGGCGAATGAGTGGAGAGGGAATAGTGGTAGGTGAGGGTTGTGGAGTGAAGTGAGGTGAGATGGAGTGGGAGAGGAGTGGAGTGGTAGTGGAAAAGGAAGAGAGGGCAAGTCCCTCATTGGGATTAGTGCCACTCTTATGTGAATGTGCCAACTGGAGGAGGAGGTGCGCCTAGCCTCATTAGGATTTCCTCCCCACTTGCCATGTCACTCAACCTAGGCGCCCTCACTAGGAGATTACTTCGCCAACTAGACTAGGGACTCCAGACATGAGAAAACATGTCCCCGACACATTTGCTAAAATTTATCACTTTAATTAAATTGTCCTTTTTACCTTTTAGAGAGAAAAAATCAATTTTGAGTGATTAAAATCACTTTTTTGCCTCAACAAAAGGGGGATAAGGGTTTAGGAGGTTCTCTGGTTTAGAAAACGAGCACAAGCATGACATCTAACAACAACTGATGCCATTTTTATGACTTTATTGACCTTTACATTAAAAAATGTTCGTTTTACGGGTAATTTTTAATTGACTAAAAAACTTTAAAAAATCCTAGGAGGGACTTAGCGCAATTTCCATATGACTCAATAGACATGACTTACCATGAATTCCTAGACATTTAGACACTAAACATTGGTTATACCATGCCAAGGCTTAACCACCAACACATACTCAAGCTTTGGAGGAGATTTGAGTGAAAAAACTTAGAAATTATTAATCGTCTAATAGGAAAGAAATAACTAACATGTAAAAAAACACTCTAGAGTACACACTCGTGCCCAGGTTTTAGGTGGCCAATAGTCTTTTGCAACTTTTATGCTCAAGTCATTTATTACAATGCCCCAGAGAGATGAAAATGCGGAAACTTATAATTCCCAACGTGACATCTAAAGGTTGTCTTATGTATGTCTTGCTCCCTCATCCTAATCTAATGGTATCCTGAGCGCAAATCAATCTTTGTGAAATAGACTGCACCATGTAGTTCAACCAACAATTCATCTATTTTGGGAATGGGGTACCTGTTCTTGATAGTTCTCTTATTTAGGACTATGTAATATATGCACATGCGCATGGTCCTATTATCCACCAGTTTGCACAAACTGGTTTCTTGAAGAGCTGCCAAAGAATGAACAATCAGTGCTCATATGACAGAGTTTAGAGTTCAGTCGGTCTTGCAAAAGACCACCTTTTTCCGCATTTCCACCATTGTATTAAATGACCTGAGTATGAGATATTGTAAAAGGCTATTAGCCACCTAAGACCTAGGAGTGAGCATGTACTCTAGAGTGTTTTTTTTACTTGTTAATTATTTTTTTTGCTTGCCTTTGTGAGCGATTAAATAGTTTCTAAGTTTTTTCACTCAAAAGACTGACTCCAAAGCTGGAGTAGTTGTTGGCGATTATGCCTTGGCATGGAAAATCCAATGTCTAGTGTCTGAATGTATATGAGCTCATACTAGGTCATCTTGATTGAGTCATTTGGAAATTGCAGCTAGGTTTGATAGGTTTTTTTTAATGTTTTAGTGAATTAATTAAATTCTCGCAAAAATGAAATTTTTTAATTCTTAGTTAATAAATTGTAAAAATATGGTATCAAACATTGTCAGATGTCATATTTGTGGTCATTTTCCAGTCCAGAGTATCATGTAAACCCCTATTTCCCATCTTTCGAGACAAAAAATGATTATTATCACTAAAAAATCAATTTTACTCGAAATTTATGGAAAAAAGGGGTAATTAAATTCATTTCCTAAATTTTAGGAGACCTGGGAACATGTTTGAAACATGTTTTTCTCCTGTCCACAATCAACTGGAAGCCTAGGCGAGTTAAGCTAAGGTGATGGCGACTTGATTGAGGTGATGTGGACTTGGGGGAGATCCCAATGACGAAACTCGACCCCACCTTCCTACTTGGCGCATTCTAAACGAGGGCGCACATCCCAAAGTGACCCATGCATTTCTTAACTCCCACTTCACTCACCCTCACTCCACTCTCACCTCACTTCACTCCACCTCACTCACCCTCCACTCTACACATCTCCCTATCCACTCCACTCATCACTCCCATCAAGCTCACGCATCTCCCCTTCACTCATGCATCTACCCTAACCCTAATGCACATCTCCATCTTAGCTCACGCATTGCCTCTTTGGAATTGTCATCTCCTTTGCTATATAAGCAAGGTCGACCTCTCCCCAAACTAGTTCAGTTTTGGGCAAGCATTGTACTATTGTTGTAATCTTTCATTGGAATAATAAAGACTTTGGAGTTCAAATGTTGTGGATGTTATGTGTGGATGCTTTGATCTAGTGACATTTTCTTCATGAGGTAACATGTATCTTGTATTTCAGTTTTATGATTAAGTTGTAAGGATTTAAAGGTATGCTATCATACAGTAGGATAAGATAAATCTAGTTTGATTCATTTTTTTTTCCCTTATCTCATAGACTTTTACATTGCATGTTTCATTTCGGTTAAACTAACATGCATGTTTGAGCATTGTTGTGTAGTGAAGACCTTTAACAAGTTTATTGTAGGATTGAAGTACATTGTTGTAGGTTCCTCAAGATTGGAGGATTGACAGGTTGTTGCTTCAACCGTCATTGTCCAAGAGTTTTAAAGATCGAGCTCCCTCTACTCTCCATCAAGAGAACCACATAGCCCAAGTGTTCTAGGCTCAAGCGGAAACTCCAAAAATTTGATAAATATCTTTCCCCTCTCTTTTTCTTTGGTTGCATGTTGCTTAGATCAATTTTAAAGGTCATTTTTTATATCTAAAGGCTGCATGCATTCACTTTCTAGATCTAGTTATAATTTTGTCAATTTAAAGAAGATCTAGTTCATTTTAAGCAATTTTTGGTCTATTTTCACCTAGATCTTAGACCAGTCTGTTGCTCTGTTTTACTTTCAATATCAAGCTATCTAGATGTCCTATGTTTTCTGTTTTAAAATAGCAAACATAAGCCACTAGAAGCAGTGTTGATTAAGTCGGCGATTTTTCGCGACTTATTGAAAAAATCGCGACTTTTTCCCCCTGCCGACTTTTACCCTGGAAAAAGTCGCGATTTTTACTCATTTTAAAAAGTCACGACTTTTTGTAAAAGTCGGCGACTTTTACCTTAAAAGTCGCGATTCGACTGTAAAAGTCGCTGGGCATCTTTAATCCGCGCGTATAAGGGCGATTTTTGATTTTTTTTGGGTCATTTCTAAATCATTGTTTGTGGAGAAGGAAGGAGAAGGGTTTGTGGTCTTCCTCAATGACTGTGGGGGCAACTTAACAACCATCATCATCACCATCAAGGATTTCTAAGTGGAGCAAGGGTTCAATTTCATTTGCCAACCGGTGTTGAATCTTCCATTCATAGGTATGTATCTAAATCCCTCAATGTTATTGCTTATTTTCTATAGATTTTTCGAAGTTTGCTTGCCTCTTTGCTTGCCTACATTTTGCTTTTTTTTTTGGTCATTTTGCCATGATTTTCTTGCCCATAGAACAATGTAATGTTATTTTTTTTTGGGACAGCAAGCTTGAGCCTTGCTGTTAATTTTTTCTCCAGCCTCTTATTATCATTTAAACTCATTTTTCATTGCTAATAA
>CBVK0100527775.1:0-11787 GCA_900067695.1 Picea abies | reverse complement strand
ATCGAGGTGACAGTGGGTGGGGGAAGCTCCTGTTACGCCGGTTTATCCCCTTAACTCAAGCTATTTAACCTTTCCTACAAACCGTGCGATAACAAGGTCAATAATAAATCAACCCCGATCAGTGAGTTGTTCACTGTTGTAATTGTTCAGATTGGATTGATAATAAATCTGAGGAGATTGGTTATGTTTCTTGTTGCTATAACAGTTTGATTGAGTTATTGTCAATTTGTATTCTTGCTGTTACATCTTGCATGCAATTAAAATTCTATTTGGCACACAAACCCTATACATTCATTGGAAACCACATTGAGAAAACAAGTCAGCAAACACACAAACATAACAGCAGCAGCAAGGGCTTTTACAGTGGGTTTTGAGCATGTCGTCAAACTGTTTATTGAAAGTCTTGAACCATAACAGTAGACCAGAAAGAGAATTTTACAGCCTAACTGTTGGGCGGAAGTCCTGAGCCAATTAATCACTAAACATAACAGCAGTGAACTCCAAAAACATATCAGCAGCAACAGAAAAACCTATCAACAGTAAGAGGGGATTTTACACTATCTGGAGAGGCTCGGCCTAGTGGAAGAAGGCAGCCACAGCCTAGGAGAGGCTCTGTCTGCAAGTCTGAGGCAGCTGCAGGTGCTAGGGAGCTCAGCCAGCAGAAAACAGGCTGCCGTTGGTGCTTAGGAGTCTCAGCCAAGGAGAGCAGGGGTGCTGCAGGTGCATTTCTGGGCAGTGTTGGGGGCTGTTACAGCCACCCTAGCAGCAGTTTTGAGGGCTGCTTTTAGGGCTGTTACAACCAGCATAACAGCAGGCCTTGGGGCAGTTTTAAAGGTTGAATCAGCAGAAGTTTGAAGCAGTCTTGAGGCAGCTTGAGGGCTGTGACTGTCAACAAGTCTTGGGGCAGTTTTGAGGCAGCAAAGGAGGGCTGGATCAAGACTGTTACAGCCAGCCTAGCCACAGGAAAGAGGGCTGTTACAGTTAGCCGAGTTGACCAGATTTGGGCACAGAAACCAATGAGGGTTTCTGCAGTGTTGCAGTTTGGGATCCCTGTCAGAGTAGCCAAATGGGTGTGATAGTGAGCTCAGGGAGTTTTGAGGAGTTTTATGGAGCCCAACTTACATTATTCATCATATTTCATCATTTGAGGAGTTTTATGGAGCCCAACTTACATTATTCATCATATTTCATCATTAGGATCCATTCTGCACAACTTGTCCTTGGTTTCATTGCATTCCGACGATTTCTGTAATTTTGGGTTATTATTGAGCATATTTTAATTAATTACACTGAAGGTGCTATGTGGAGCTTGTTTCTTGGAGGAACACCTTAGAGTAATAGCTCATTGGAACTAGAGTGCAAATATCTACAGGATAGGATGATAAAAAGTGACTTTGAATGGCAAGAGAAGCTATAAGGGCGAATTAATCGCTTTTTGGAGTAAAAAGGGTCATTAAATTAATAGTGATTTTATGAATAAATATTAAAGATGAATTAAAAGTCACTTGAATGGAAAAAGGTGAAAGGGGATGTGGAGCTTGTTTCTTGGAGGAACACCTTAGAGTAATAGCTCATTGGAACTAGAGTGCAAATATCTACAGGATAGGATGATAAAAAGTGACTTTGAATGGCAAGAGAAGCTATAAGGGCGAATTAATCGCTTTTTGGAGTAAAAAGGGTCATTAAATTAATAGTGATTTTATGAATAATATTAAAGATGAATTAAAAGTCACTTGAATGGAAAAAGGTGAAAGGGGGTATAAAAGAGAGATATGGGCTTCTATTCTCTCATTATGTTATTGATCATTTTCCTGTCTCTTTGAGCTATGGTAGCTTGAACGTTTTCAGGGTTTTGAGTAAATAGACCCTAGAGATCAGCAAGGGAGTGAAAGGTTCTCTTGTTCCTGATCCAAGCTTGGTCAAGGTGGTAAAAGATTCCACCCTCACCATTATATCTCAATTGAGTTCCATTCCATACATCAATCAGTGCAAAGGGGCACACCATAGAGGGTTTTACTGCAGAGAGGGCGCACCAGTTAGCCAAGAAGGTTCGATTTGGCCTTGGGAGCTTGGGTTTGGGCCAGATCTTGATTGGAGATTCCTGGCCATCATCAGGGTGACTCTTTTGGCACTTGTGGGGGTTTCCTATCCTCCAGAATTATTATTTTTCAGAGCTGGACGCGTTCTTTCAAGGAGGGCGCAACCTGGGTTAGAGATATAGTGTTTTAGGGTTTCATTTCTCATGTACAACAAAGGAGACTTCTCATATGTGTGGGTCATCACCTCTATCACAAGCTGGCAACATTTCTTTGGGGTTTGGAAGCCCAATCAGAAGAGGGCGAATTTCTTTGGGAGTCTACAATTAGTGAGGGCGCAACTTCAGCAGAGGAATCTTGGTATTCATTTAAGGAAATAGCTTGATCTATACGATCTTCTTCAAAAAGCCTAGGAAGGGTATTGAGAGCGAATATATCTGATTTCTATTGTATATTGGAGGCAGCTTCAGCCACATTATTATTCTGCTATTTGTGTTCTAGATCTGCTCTACTATTGTATGGAGGTTAGCCATCTTTAATAAATAAATTCAGATCTGAGTTTGTGGCCATTGCGTGTGTTATTCCTACTGGTATGTTGTTCTTACTTGTCATTTCTTTCATGGGAACAACTATTTGCTGCAAAAGACTAAACAACAGTACTTTAGCACATCTTAAGAAGACAAATCAACAAACTGTTTGGCAAATTACCACAAGCAGAAAACACAAAATTTCAAATGTTCCAAGCAAACCCATTTAGGAACATTACTGTGGTATGAGAGCTTGTTTCTCGCCAGCTGTGGGAACTCAAGAGGAACATGACACTATAAGCAACCAAATGACTCTAGATAATAGGTAGATTTCAGCTGGGAAGGGGGTGTTTCCAAGTATATACATCAGGAAAGGGTTACTTCAATGGCTAGAATTCTAAATGGCAGATAGTTACCTACTTTCTTTCCTGCCTTGGCAAGAGAGCCATCACGTTATGGAGGGAATCATGGAGCCAGTGGACCTCATGGGGAAACAAGAAATTATGAGGAGTCCGTTTACAAAGTTCAACCAGTGAAAATATTGAAGAGCTAGGAACTTTGCTACAGTTGCAAGGAGCCTTGGGAGCCAGAGCACAGATGCAGGGGCAAAGGTAAAGTATATTACGTTGAGGTGCACTATGACTGTGATGATGATGAGGATGGCATATTGACAGCAGGGGATGCACCATCAATAGAGCTATCTTCTAAGGTTAGCACACATGTGAGATAGGTTGAGGAGCTTGATATGGATAGGACACTACCTCAGTTTGACCATTTGGTTGGGCATGAGGAGTATGTGCATAAGGAGTCGGCCTTAGATGCTTCATTAGAGTAGTCCCATGAGGCCAGTGACACCCACGGATTTGATGGACAGAGTGATGACCAGGGCTTAGATGTGTTAGCACCTAGGCAGGATGAGATTCAGATGTTGGGTGACCTACCTTGGGTTGTTGACATGACTTCTAGGAAGTCATGCATGGGGATGATGAGCCTTCTATGGAGTTGAGCGTGACACATTCCTCACCTTCTCAGTCACCTATGCTAGCCACGACACATGAGGATATCAATGGTGTTCTAGATGTAGTAGAGGAGCCTTGCGTAGTGATTGAACACAAGGGACATTTGGATCTGTAGGCCCAGGAGGAGAGGCATGACTTGTAGACAGATGACTATATACATACCATCCAGTATGGGGAGAGTGAGTCACGTCTTTTGGGGAGTCCATTGATAGATCAGATTGTGGAGATCGACATGTCGATTGGATACTTAGTTCCGTGACTGACCCACAGTGACAGATGCATTCCTTGTTTGTTGGGGTGGCCATATCACATGTATGGACACATCCGTATGGGATCTGGGGGTAGATGACATTAGTAGAGGTGTGCAGGAGGGTACAACTGTACATACAGGATACAGGGCGGTTTAGGGTGAGACAACAATACATGAGGATGCACCATGGTCGATAGGGGCACTCTGTAGCAAAGTGGACAGTGGGCAGTGTGGCGCCTTAGCTCTTAAGGAGTGTGTTGATGATGATTCCACTATTGACATTAGTAGTGGGAGTCATGAGGTAGCACTTCAACAAGGCAATGTTCAAGAGTCACAGCATTTGGCAGGACAATTAAGGGTCAGAGAGGACATGATTGTGGCAACCATTAGACACATTGATGATACACATGCTTTGGTGGCAGAGTATTGTTGGAGGGCCACGATGGCACAAGATAGTTTGGATGGAGAGTTTTCCATTAAGGACTTTCAGACACTCAGGGAGATAGTGACTGTGATGAGGACCAACTACCAACAACTACTTATGGATAGAGATTACCTTCTGGAGGTTGGCGAGATGTATCATGGGGCGTTGAAGGAGGACACAAAGGTGGACCGACTCACTCATGAGTTGGTAAGTACACATGGATTCTTGAAAGGCACACAGACAACCCTTCAAGAATCAAAGTCCAGAGTAGAGCTCCTTGAGGAGGCTAGTCATGGATCCACTACATCTATCTCAGTAGAGAGTCAGATATATACTTCAACTACATCGTTAGATGATGTTGGTAATTTGATAAAGGAGCGCCAATTGATGGAGGAGCGTGAAGGGTACATAGGATCACTGATGATTATGGAGAGATGTGACCCGAAGACGCTTGAGGATGTTCATGTGTCACAGGGACCACCATTCATGGGGAGCTCTGAGACAGTTGGAAAACACATACATATGGGGATTCCAAAGCTAGGGGAAGTCATGAGGACATCCATGTAGAGGTTGACCCAACAGTACATCCAGGATACGTGATGATGCAGGAGGATACGTGAGCTTGCATGGCTATATAGGGGCATACAATGATGAGTGGTAGTCCACAGGGGCATGCAGAGGTGTACAGTGGGATCTAGGGGGGTGCATTGGAGTGCCGAGAGGAGACATACTTGGTGGAGCATGGAGATTTCCGTGGAGAGCGGTCCTCTCGTTTACATCAATACATGGACCTTGGAAATCACATTCTCAGTAGCAACAGTCATATGAGTGATGATAGAGGGAGTATTATTGACCATCAGTGTGTGGAGTCACCTACCATTGTACACAATGGCATGAGATTAATGTGGAGCCCAGGCAACTATTTACCATGGATGTCGGTTGATGGGTTTTTGGTCAAACCTTTGGGATTGCCCAATGCATATGACACTTCCCAGTCCTACGTACAGTTGCAGGTATTTCTCTTAGCTTTCTCCGATACTTTCATTGTATACAATAGCATAGGGGAAGATAGGCAGTTGCATGTCACATGGAGAGTTATTAGGCAGAGACCTCCTGACATGGGATACTTCATTACATGCTGCAGGATAGGGGAGGTTCACTCGAGACAGTTAGATGAGGCCTTGGGCGTGATGGAGAGTATCCTTAGCTGTGGGACAAAGGATATTTCAGAGGTTGATATAGGTTCAGAGTCCCATCGGGATGAGGACGGGAAACATAGTAGGACAAATGCTTCCGATGAGGACTATGAGGTCAGTTGGCAGGATGTATAGTTGCAACAAGCAACGACAAAGATCTTGAGGACCATACATGATGTATCTATGGTCAGACAACTTGGACATTTCAGGACTCGTTAGTAGATCAGAGAGCGAATCTCCTGGGAGGATCTAGAGGATGATGTCATGAGACATATGGGGGCATGCTTGGTATGTCAGCATCACGAGTTAGGGCATGATTCCTTAGCCACCCTCGTTTCAGGGTAGAGTTGGGAGAGTATGCTAACATCTCTTGACCTTGGTATACTAGAGATATATAGTAGGGCTGACATCATAGGGATGTTTCCCAAGAATGGGACACCATAGACAATAGTGTGGGTTGACAGGGAGGCCGAGTTTAGCGGTCATGGACAGGACAACATAGCTATCAATACACTTCGGTTGGAGGTTTACAGTTCAACAGGCACCGAGATATGTGGTATGGCACAATCAAATTTATTTGATGCACTTCTAGAGCACATGGGAGTTTCTGGGACACTCATGATTGATTCCTTCCAGTGTTGGGGGGATTTGAGTGCAGATGGATATGAGGACGCTATGTGGCAGGATGGGTCTCCTTGGTTGAGGATCAGGTACATGGATAAATCATCTTCATGGTTAGTAAGGGATTAGGATACTACCGAAGGTGGTAGTTTGGAGACTAGTTCGGGTGAGACATTCCTTGAGGGATGGGTATTGTATTTACTTGCTCTATTGATTGGGGGTCTTCATGAGACTCTTTGTGTTGATATCCTACAGGACTATACTTTACAAGGCACTGCAGTTCACATCTTGGTTTGGGATCCAGGGATTAGAGTGATTGGTAGTTCAAGGGTTTATGGAGTTGAGATCAGAATAGTGTGGTTGCCTGAGGAGTTGACTGAGAATCTACTGCACATGATTGTTCTACTCATCAGGAGCATTCTGGGGGCATGCATGGAAAGCACTTTGAGGGACCATGTTTTGAGGGGAAGTACTTCATGTCACTTAGGTGGATATGGGGCCATGGGATCATACACATTTTGATTCAACTATTGCTTGAGGACAAGCAATATAAGGGTAGGGAGGACTGTAATGCCCCCATTTTTGGATTCCCTTATGTTGCGGTTTGGGATGCTTGCCAGAGTAGCCAATTGGGGATGATAGTGAGCTTAGGTAGTTTTGAGGAGTTTTATGGAGCCCAACTTACATTATTCATCATATTTCATCATCAGGATTGATTCCGCACAACTTGTCCTTGGTTTCGTTGCATTCCAATGATTTCCATAATTTTGGGTTATTATTGAACATATTTTAATTAATTACACTGAAGGTGCTATGTGGAGCTTGTTTCTTGGAGGAACACCGTAGTGTAATAGCTCGTCGGAACCGGAACACAAATATCTATAGGATAGGATGATAAAAAGTGACTTTCAATGGCAAGAGAAGCTATAAGTGTAAATTAATCATTTTTTGGAGTAAAAAGGGTCATTGAATTAATAATGTGATTTTATGAATAAATATTAAAGATGAATTAAAAGTCACTTGAATGGAAAAAGGTGAAAGGGGGAATAAAAGAGAGATAGGGGCTTCTTTTCTCTCATTATGTTATTGATCATTTTCTCTTGTCTCTTTGAGCTATGGCAGTCAAGGTGGTGAAAGATTCTCCTGTTCCTGATCCAAGCTTAGTCAAGGTGGTGAAAGATTCCACCCTCACCATTCTATCTCAATTTAGTTCCATTCCAGACATCAATGAGTGCAAAGGGGTGCAACATAGAGGGGTTTACCGCAGAGAGGGTGCACCAGTTAGCCAATAAGGTTTGATTTGGCCTTGGGAGCTTGGGTTTGAGCCAAAACTTGATTGAAGATTCCTGGCCATAATCAGGGCGACTCTTTTGGCACTTGTGGGGGTTTCCTATCCTTCAGAATTATTATTTTTCAGACCTGGGTGAGTTCTCTAAGGAGGGTGCAACCCGGGTTAGAGATCTAGTGTTTTGGTGTTTCATTTCCCATCTACAACAAAGGAGACTTCTCATATGTGTGGGTCATCACCTCTATCACAGGCTGGCAACATTTCTTTGGGGTTTGGGAGCCCAATCGGAAAAGGGCGAATTTCTTTGGGAGTCTACAACTAGTGAGGGCGCAACTTCAGCTGAGGAAACTTGGTATTCAGCAAGGGAAATAGCTTGATTTATAAGATCTTCTTCATACAACCTAGGAAGGATATTGGGAGCCAATATATTTGATTTCTATTGTATATTGGAGGCAGCTTCAGCCACATTATTATTCTGCTATTTGTGTTCTAGATCTGCTCTACTATTGAATGGAGGTTAGCCATCTTTAATAAATAAATTGACATTTGAGTTTGTGGCCATTTCGTGTGTTATTCCTACTTGTATGTTGTTGTTACTTGTCTTTTCTTTCATGGGAGCAACTATTTGCTGCAAAACACTAAACAACAGAACCTTAGGACACCTTAAGAAGACAAATCAACAAACTGTTTGACAAAATACCACAACCAGAAGACACAAAATTTCGAATGTTCCAAGCAAACCTAGTGGGGAACATTACATTTTTGGTATCTTTCTTTTATGTAAGATACTGTCATTGTCCCTAGTACGAGAGCCCATTGTTTTGGGTTTAAGAACAATTGTTTTTGGTCATTAAATTCCTGCGTACTATGCATGATCTAATTGCTGGTGTTTAACTTTCCGCTGTACTAAGTTGTTAGGCATCTCAGTGTGTTTATTTTCATAGTTCAAATTGTATTTTTGTGTATACTGTTGAGAACCTAGATCAGACCTGAGCTGTGCTTGCACATAGTCTGGGTGCACGTTGAAATCTAACAAAAGAGAGCCTCGAGGCGAAATGGTTGGACACCTAACTCTGCTTGAATGTAGTACCCTAGTTGTCATTTTATTGGTTAAATCCCTAAGGTTTGTAGTGGACTACTTTAGGGTTTTACCCAAAGTTTTACCTTCGTCTCCCAAGAAAGTTCATAATTTGACCCCATATGCCCAAGAGGAATAAACAACACTAATCTTTCTCCCTTGTAATAGGTTTTAAACCTTGAAATTCACTTTTCTCTTGTTGCTCTAGGGTTAGATTAGGGTTTGTGGCAATCTATCTTAATTTTCAGCCATCCTTTAGCTTGACGTCTGTGGCCGTCCTAATGCACACTTGCAGACGTGAGCTAAGTCCTGCTCACTTAGTGTGCCCTCGGAGACACAATGTCTAAGTTCCTGCCCACACTGTCACCTTGGCAGGAACTTCTTCCGTCTAGGCTTACTCCTAGGGAAGCCAAGGGGGGTAGTCCCTAAGTTGCTAAGTTAATTTTAATTACAGGTTCTAGGAGTTAGTTTTAATTTGTTACAGGTTAAAGGGGGAAAAACTAGCCTATAATGATCAAGCAGCAATGCAGAATGCAAGTCTGAACTATATGACAGTCAACTCTTTTCCTAAGTCAGCTAGACCAGTGCCTACTGTTGGGCAAATGGGGTCGACTAAGGCTTGAGGGTAGTTAAGGGTATCAAAGTAAAACAAGTAAATCAAACTAATCACCTCAAACCACAGGCTGTAATGAATCACCAAAAGAATGCTAAGTACTCACAATTGTTAACAACATATACATGAGATACATAAATATACAAATCAGATACACAGATGTACAAGATAAAGACCAGATGTACAGCTTAGGCACAACGATACATCAATGTAATCAGATATACAAGATATAAACAAGATGTACGCAAGTATCCAAAAATCAAAGCAAGTAGTGCCTCCCCAAGTGGGATACTCACTACTTACTTGACCCACACCACAGTAAGCAGATTAAACAAGATATTCAACAAGTAGTTAAACTGCTCATGTACACATAAAGGAGATATAACATATAGCTGCAAATAGATGGAACAATGAAATACTTCACAAGTGTGTTTGCCTACACATACATCTAATTTCCCCCAAACATCACAATGTGATCTATGCAACTAAGTGTTCTTTTTAAAGATTTTAAGTTACCCACCCCCCTAGACTATGTGTGTGTCTCAACTCCCTTATCCTGTCAAATAACTGCCCGGTGCTCAAGATACTGGGCTTTTACCCCCAGCCTAGCTTCCAAGGTCAGCCCGTCATTTCACCACAGCTAGAGGTAGTCAGAGGAGGGATCCCCCCAACGGAATCACGGGACGGTCCCCCGCCACTTCCCCCAAAGACTGGCCCTCTCGCCCGTTTTAGATGGCAGAAACAGTTGTCAAAACTCCTAAAATGTTACTAAGTATTCTTAGGACCCTCGGGCGGGTCTTTAGGTGTGTTGGGTTCGTTTTGGATTAGTTTTAGATGTCCAAATTTTATCTTATTTAGCGAAGGTCGTGAGCGTATGTGTGTATGAGATCGCTGCTTGCAGAAGTGTAATTAAATGACCATTGATACAGCAGAATGTAAATGAAATGCTGCACGATATTACACCATCAACATGATATCATTCCACAAGATAGTTTGAATCAGAAAATGAAATATATGCGCTTGCAGAATGTAATCAGATCACCATTGACATAACAAAATGTAAAGGAAATACTGCACAAGATTATGTCATCAACACATCATCATATGCAAGTAGCTTTGCAAGATATTTAACCATAGATCAGAGCCACACATATGTATAATGAAGATTAGGACAGAGCGTGATCACTTGCAAAAGTATATCAACTGTATATGTAACGGCCTTATACCATCAAAACGAAATGAATTAAACATGCATATATTTCACATCTGAAATATGAGATCCCTGATCATATGATGCACTCAACCATTAGCATGAGATACGTTATGCAAGACGTGAACTCAGAGTGCGTATCATGTGTAAATTTTAACCATTAAGTATTAGATCCAGTATGCATTACGTGAGTGTTTGAAATATAACTCAAAACTTAAGCCAAAAGAAAATGTAAACCATAGACTATGCCGTGAGCTCAAGCTAAGTGATGGCAATGCAAAATATCAACTGAGCCGTGAGCCTCAAAGACATACTTCACACCAGCATTTCATTTACTCAAAGATACTATATGCTTGCAAAGAGAGTTAGGACATGAGCTCAAGGATAAAAATGTTAAACTATGAACAACAACATGAGCATTAGGACGTTTAAAACCAGCAACATCTAACCATAAACATGAGATACTATGTGTAAAACGTATGCATTCAAGGTATGCGATATATGAGCAATTATACCATTAGTAATGTAACACAATTAACCATAAATTGCACTGTAAAGTATGCTGTAAACCAGTGAGGCCGTGAGCCTAATGTGTGTGATATAAGTGCCTAAAAAGACATTGTGAACTGTACCACCATCAACATAAAAATATGGCAATATGACAGCGACAAGTTTAAATCTATTAGGTGATCACCATACGAAAGACAAGTAATATTACGTTATAAGCTGTGAACCCAAAGATGTGTAATGAAGTTTGCAATGTAAGTGAGATTTAAACTTAAGAACACTTATAAGATTTAAACTATGAGCAATGTGAGATAAGTGCAGGGTTTAAAAAAAAACAGCTTTAGAAGTTTAGATCATAAGTGTGCTGGATGATACAAAAGTGATTGCAATGAGTCGAGAGCGAGAGAGCTCAATACACTAGAAGATTGAGAGGGTTAGCACCAGTATTAGGCTTTCACTACCAAACACAAATAAAAGTATCACACATGCATCTAAAAGTATGTGAACCATTTAAACCACTAGCAAATGTCTTAGGATCGAACTACTAACCACTTGTATGATATGTGCAGCAATGAAGGCAACAGGGCCGTGGGTTTATGCGGCTAGGTGAGGCCGAGAGCAATCACAGCACACAAGGCCGTGAGCAAAGGCAAGGAGGGGTGAGGCCGAGGTCAACACTGTCCAGTTAGGCCGAGAGCAGAAGGATGCTAGGAGGCCGAGGGCTAATGGGAGGCAGGCCGAAAGGCAAAAGGAACAGCTAGGCCGTGGGTTAGGGGTGTCCAAATGACACTAGGCCGTGGGCTATCAAGGCTTCAAAACATGACAGGGCCGTGAGCACTAAAGCGCCAAAATGCAGGCTAGGCCGTGAACACAAAAAAAAGCACTGGACGTGGCTACAAAGGGCCAAAACGTGAGCTCAATGAAAAAACAATCTTGCACCTAGTATCATAAACACATTAATCATATGCTAAGCTAGATTATGGCTCCTCAGCAGACCGGAAGAGCACACGTCTGAACT
>CBVK0100527774.1:0-11788 GCA_900067695.1 Picea abies | reverse complement strand
TTTATTGAAAGGCCTTATTAATATTGACCTTTATTACATCCGAATATATTTTTCTAACTATGTGCGAGTTAGGACCCTAACATGTCTGCCCCCTTAAAAACAGCCTTGTCCTCAAGGCTTGAGATGAGGAAATTGTTGCAGAATGGTAGTTGGTTCCCAAGTGGAATCTGCTGGAGTTGTATCTTTCCACTATATTATCACTTCCTTGATGTTTCTCTGACATAGGCGATGCTCATGTTGGTCCAAAAATACTTCTGGTTGTAGCCAAATGGATCCTTCTTCAGCTAACTCTGTAAGGTTGGTTTGAATTTGGCACTTACCTCCAATCACCTTCTTTAAGCATGAAACATGAAAAACATGATGTAGCTTCGAATTGTTGGGAAAAGCTAACTGATAGGCGACTTGTCCCACACGCTTGAGTACGGTATAAGGACCATAAAATTTGGGCACTAGCTTTTGACATTGCGGCCTTGAGAGAAGTTTGCTTGTAAGGTTGCAGTCGAAGAAACACCTGATACCCTTCTACAAATTGACATTCAGAGTGACCTTGATCTACTTGTTGCTTCATGTGATTCTGTTCCATGAACAAATTCTCTTTGAGGGTACGGAGAATAGCCTCTCGAGTTGTAAGTGTTAGTTCAACCACCTAGATCTTTGAGGCACCCGGTAAGTATGAGAGAAATGAAGGTGGCTTATGTCCATATATCGCTTCAAAAGGAGTCATTCGTGTAGTTGAATGGTATGAAGTGTTGTACCACCATTCAGCTAGGGGTAACCATTGAGCCCACTTCTTTTTCTTTTTTGAGGAAAAACACCTTAAATATGTTTCCAAACACTTGTTGACAACTTCCACTTGGCCATCAGTCTGGGGATGATAAGATGTGCTGAGATGCAATTCGGTGCCTTGTATCTTGAACAGGTCTTGCCAAAAATTGCTTGTGAAAGTTGGGTCACGATCAGAAACAATAGAGTGCGGCATGCCATGAAGCTTGAAGACCCAATCCATGAAGATTTGAGCCATCATGGATGTTGTAAATGGGTGTTGAAGGGCGAAGAAATGAGCATACTTGGAAAGGCGTTCAACAACCACCATGATGACGGATTTATTTCCCGATTTGGGTAAGACGGTAATAAAATCCATAGAGATATCCTTCCAAATAGTAGGTGGAATCAGGAGCGGTTGTAGTGTGCTTGGAGATTTTCCTGTTTCTCCCCTCTTGCATTGAAAAACATCACATTTAGCTACAAAATTATGAATTTCCTATTTCATACCATCCCAGAAAAAGGAATGTTTGGCCTAGTCATAGGTTTTGGTGAACCGGGAATGCCCTGCTGTGGGTGTAGCATGAAGCTCAGAAAGTACCGTGGATTTAAGATTTGATTGTTTACTTAAATACAAACAACCTTTGTATCAAAGTTCCTCATGGAGCCAAGAGTACCCTGGGGAAGCTAGAGCCTTGGACTGCAATTGGTGCATCAACTGCAAACTTTTGGGATCTTGTAGCCATTCCTGGCGAACAGCTTGGAGCCAATCTGGTACAATGAATGAAAGAGAAAAAAGGGATCCTTTGTCTTCATATTTTTGGGAAAGTGCATCCTCAACCACATTGTATTTTCATTTCTTATAAATGATCTCATAATCATATCCAAAGAGTTTAGTCACCCATTTTTGTTGTTCTGGGGAGGAAATGCGTTGTTTCAGAAAATACTTGAGGCTTTGATAGTCTGTCTTAATTTGGAAACGTTTCCCCAATAGATAAGGAAGCCATAGATCCATGGCATGCAGAATAGCCAACATTTCCTTTTCACATATGGATTTGCCCAGATTTCTTTCAGATAGTTTCTTTCTAGTAAAGGCCAAAGGTCGACCCTCTTGCATAAGGACAACACAAATTCCTTTCCCTAAGGCATCACATTCTAAGTATTTGTGAAATCGGGAAGGGTGAGGACTAGAGTGGTGCACATGGCCATATTCAAGGTCTGAAAATCTTGAGCAGTGGTTGGGGTCCAAGTGAAAGAGTTATTTTTTAGGAGAGCAGTGAGAGGTGCTGCAATCTTCCCATAATTCTTAACAAGCTTGCGATAATACCATGTTAAGCCTAGAAATCCATGCAATCTCTTAAGAGTCTTTGGGTGAGGTCAGTCTTGCATAGCTTCAATATTTTTAGGATCCACCTTGACACCATCTTTTCCAACCAGATGACCCAAGTATTCTACTTCTGAGGCACCAAAAGCACATTTAGAATGTTTCAGGAAAAGTTAGTGCTGAGAGAGTATATGGAGAACTCGGTCCACATGAGCAATATGGTCTATCCAGGTTTTTCTATAGATGAGGATATCATCAAAGAAAACTAAGACAAAATGGT
The DNA here is from genome assembly GCA_900067695.1 of Picea abies. Lineage (NCBI taxonomy): Eukaryota > Viridiplantae > Streptophyta > Pinopsida > Pinales > Pinaceae > Picea > Picea abies. The sequence goes on along the minus strand of CBVK0100527774.1, from coordinate 9,422 downwards.
GGAGAAAAGGATGGAAGACATGATTCATGAGGCTTTGGAAGGTGGAGGGGGCATTACACAGGCCAAAGGGCATGACCAAAACTCATAGTGGCCCTCATGAGTTCTAAAGGCAGTCTTGGGAATGTCTGCCTCTTTCATATGTATCTAGTGGTAGCCCGAATGAAGATCTAGTTTAGTGAATAATTTGGCGCCACTCAATTCATCCAGGAGGTCATCAATGACAGGAATGGGGAATTTGTCTTTGATGGTAAGTTTGTTGAGGGCACGAAAGTCAGGACACATTCACCAAGAAACTTCTTTCTTCAGTACCATGACCATAGGAGACGAGTAGGGGCTCGTACTAGGGTGGATAACGCCTACATTAAGGAGTTCCTGGACCATTTTCTCAATTTCATTTTTTTGGGAAAAGGGGTGACGATATAGACGGATATTGGGAGGAAGGCTTCCAGGTTCAAGGGGAATGGAATGATCATGAACACCACGGGAATGAGGGAGGACTTGGGGAGTGGAAAATACCAATTGATGTTTAGAAAGGATGGATTGGAGGTCTTGCAGTAATGAGGGTGTCTATGTTGCCTGTATGGCATGGAGTTGGGCGATAACACCAGAATGACCCTTTTTGAGCAGCTTTTCCATGCAATGGGAACTAATGATCTTAGGTGAACCAACGGTGATGCCTTGGAACTTATATTGGTGGCCCTCCTAGTCGAATTGCATGGTTAAGTCTTTAACCCTCCTAGTCGAATTGCATGGTTAAGTCTTTAAAATCCATGAGAATGGGACCCAAAGTCCTTATCCAATCTGCACCCAACACAATTTCACAACCTCCCATGTCGATAGAAAACATATGGGATTTCAAGTGGTAGTCACCAATTTGGAGACACACATTTTCACAACGCCTTCCAAATTTCATGGAACCACAATTGGCAATCATGATTTGGAAATTATTGATGGCATGGATGTAGCAATGAGTTTCTTGGGAAATGCAGCGATGAATAAAATTATGGGTGTTGCCACTATCAACCAGAATGGTGACCTTTCGATGCTTGATGTAACCGATTAGCTTGAGGGTTTGGGGAGCGGAGAAGCCAACGAGAGCATTGAGGGAAATGACCGGTTCTACTTCGGGAGGGTCTGAGGGAGGGGTTATGTCAGTGGATTCAAGTGACTCAGACATAGAGGGAGTTTCTTCATCTTCTTCCGAAATCTCCTCAGAGATGGCCATAAAAAGATTTTGTTCTTTACACTTGTGGCCCGAAAAATATTTTTCATCACAGTTATAACAAAGGCCTTTGAGTTGGCATTCAACCATTTCATCCCTGGTCAATTTTTGGATCTTTAGTGGAGCATAGGGAGTAGTGGGATTTATTGGTTTAGGGTGAGGGATAAAGGAAGGTTTGTGGTTTTGAGCAGATACAACATGTTGTGCTTCTTTATCTCTTTTGGTAGACTCCATCCAACTCTTAGGCTAAGTTATGAGGACATGGGCCTGAATTTTATCCTTGAGGCCGTTGATAAAACACTCTCAGAAAAAGTCGTCAGACATGCCCTCTATTCTAAAAGATAGGCACTCAGAGGCAGCTATAAAGTCTTCCACTGTTCCTAATTGTTTCATCTTTGTCAAATGGCCCAAATGGTTGGTGTCAATATCAAAGTGTTCATAAAGATCTGCCACAAAGTGTGTCCAAGCAATATACCCTTGACGAGAAGTTTTTCTCCATTGCCACCATTGCCAACGTTCTTGAGCTAGATGGAGAAAACCATACCGGATTTTGGCCAAGTCATCTGTAATGCCATATAAAGAGAAGTAATGTTCCATTTGGGTTACCCAACCAGTTGGGTCCGAGCCATCAAATTTGGTCACATCCACCCGCAGAAGGCATAGGTCACGTTGAAAGTGATGGTTCTGCAAGGTATGGGAAGGAGAGGAATGGTCACCTTTAGTATGTGGAGGTGAGGAAGAGGAAGGTTTATCTGTAGGGATATGCAGTTTGGTGCAGAGTGCCAAAAATATTGATTCAAGATGGGTGGTGAGGTCTTGTTTGATTTCCCACATTGAGGATTGCATGGTTGTATTGATGGTAGAAACATTGGCACTGAGTTGTTTCACTTTTTGTTGGGTCTCAATGAGACCAGATTGCAAGGTGTTGAAGCGAGCTTCCAAGTCTTGGCTACGAGTATGGGCCATGGGGATGAGGAAACTGAAAAGGGGCGGGCGGGGTAAAACAATTTGGCCAAAAAAATGATATGGATGAATGTGATAAGGGAGAAGATATGAATCCAATGGAATAGGTCTCAAATAATGGTGAAACAATTTCCAGATTTATTCTCCGGTCTGAAGAATACTGCAGAAAGGAAATTCCCAAATGCTTAACCAAAAAGAAATGTGTATTTACTTGGAAACCTGAACACAGTTGCATGACAATAGATCTTGTTTGTTTTAATTTGGTTATGTTTCTGTCCCCCAAGGGTTAGGTATTCAAGGGTTCTATAGACAAGGGTTTGCCCTGTGCTATAGCTCTCTGATATACGTGTGGGGTCCAACAGTTGTACTCGGCCCAATATCTCAGGGCACTAACTAAGGAGGATAGACTATACCCTTAGGCGTACTACCCGAATACCCAGGTACTAGATAGTATCTTCTCAAGTGTTGTTCTCGGTGACATTATAGCAGTCAGGCGGTTGATCAGTTTTTCTAAAGAGGGCTTCAGGTAATCTAGGTTGATCCGTACACAAGTGTTTTCTGATGCACTACCACTCGAAGGGGTACCAACATGGGTTACAAGGGTGTCCAACAAATGTGTGCTTAAGTACCAATTGTATTTCCTACATGTATGAATCCCTCAACCGCGGGTTTATGCGTGTAACGACATATCTATGTGGCTTAAAGATGTCGTAATACGTCTCTACCCTGAAAAAAATTTAACCCACACTTTCTGCTGAGGAAAGTGCTCTGATACCACTTGTAATATACCAGATATAAAATGTATGCAGAACTGAAATAAAATGATAGTAATGGAAGAATAACAACAATATAACCAGAACATTCACCACAATAACAGTGAAATGATATAAGAATAACAACATAAATAGAACTTTAAATATGAAAGCAATGTTCACGGGCCTCTTCGAGGGGGCAACCTCCAGTTGAGCAGAGCTCTATTGCAATAATATCCAAGCTAGGGTTCTCATACCCTCAACTCCTATTTATACTAAAAATAAGCATCTAGAGGAAGATCCTTCTAGAAGCAGAAGCTTCTATTAGGTCTTCTTACATCCACCTTATTCTATTTTATTGAAAGGCTTTATTAATATTGACCTTTATTACATCTGAATGTATTGTTCTACCTATGTGTGGGTTAGGACCCTAACAAACTTCTCTACTCCATCATGGAAACAAGTTCATCTGAAGCTAAGAGTGGCTCAATAACTGATATTGAAGGTAGCTCTTCTTCTTTCATGGAGGTAAATCTATATTTTATTGTAGTCATGTCTCCATAACCCAACTAATGTACTGCACCAATCGCCACTCAATTTTAAATATGGGTATTTCTCCCCCTGCATCTCATACTATATATGAATCATGGTTGTTCTGGTTTCCTTCATGAATGTTGGAACTATTTCTTCAATTTACTGGAGTAAGTGTCTCATCATAGTCTTCTCCCTCTTGTTCGAAGAATCCTATGGACACACATCATACTTTGTAAATATGCAACATGCTTGATCTAGTGGATCAATCTTGGAATTTAAGACTGACTTCTCTTCTAGTCTCATGGAAAAGTCCATATTCTAGTCTTTATGACTGACTTCCTTCTCTGTCACTAAAACAAGGGAATCTTCCTAGGAGATTTCATATCTCCTAGAAGTTTCTGAAGCTACGATCTAGTATTCTCATGGCATCTGTCTCCTAGTCCTGGAAGTTGTCTCAACATCTAATCCTTTTTTATATCAGGCTTACTCTCGATTTATTCTGAGTCTACAAGGACTTCATCATCTCTTATGGGGTATACTTGGTGTTGAATACCAAGTCTAAATATAAAAAGTTGCGTCAGACTTCAAGTGAATTCTGCTTCCTATCAAGGTGGCTTCATTATCCTTTGAACAAGTCTATTGTGAGTTCTTGTTCTAATGTTCGGTCATCGTCATGGTAGATCCTTTAGAGATTTCACTTGTGACTTGTATGAAGCAAAGATCAAAAGTAAGAAATACAATACAAAATGAGATCAAAACTCCTCTAGTGTTATGATCAAACATTCATCCATGGTAACCTGGAACCAACATAAGAAGTTTATCCTAGAGGAGATGTTAGTTGTATCTGGTAAATGATTACATTAAGCATTTATCTCAATATGCTCATATTCTACCAAGTATAATAATTTTCAAATACTGCTACCTCAACTATAGTGTTTACTTGTAAAGAGGTATTTATCAACTTGTCATGTGAAACTTTGAATCTTATCAACTTAATTAATCAAACCTAGAGCCTTGTCCTCATGAATGAGTGTGTTTTTTTTCTTCCAAGTCTCCTTCACTCAAGATGACAAGTGATTTCTTCAACCCACCTTCTGTACTAAAACAATATTCTATCTTGACAGAAGGTTGGGTTAGAGAATAAACTCTATGATCTCAACTGCAACTGGTACTTTAACTGTAACTTGGGGTTTTATGAGAAAACCCTAATTTTTCAAACTTCAAAATTTTGAAATTATGATCCATGGACTAGATGTGTTGATTTGAGGTGAGTAGGATGGTGTAGTCAGATTTTTGAAAATCCAAATTTTACCCCTTGAAACTGATCTTGTGGAAATCTGGACAGGTACTTCTGGTACTAGTTCTGGTTTCTTGGTTTTTCTGGTACTTCTAGTTCTTTGGTTTTTTCTAGTACTTCTAGTTTTTTGATACCAATCAAAAACTAGGGCTGGAATTTTCGGAGGCTCTTTCCATTGAAAAGGTGCACTCAAGCTTCCAAAATATTTACTAGGGTAGGGCACACTTTTCTAGATGGTTTTTAGGCAAAATTTCTTCTCCAACAAAAATCCATAATTTTCTTGTACGACAACAATGACATTTTTCTTTATCCAGTGAAAGATGCTCTCTTTAGTTTAGCTTTGATACCATGATAATTTTTGAGATATTATTAGGTTTCTTTTCAATTTACTAGATAACAATAGCATAGGTAGGATCACTGAGAGAAACAAAATCACAAGATACACAACATTTATTCTAGGAAACCCTCACGGGGGAGAAAACCCAGCAAAAACTTCCTTAATATAGATAGCCAATACAATGCCAAGACAATAAACAAAAACACTAGAGAATATCCAACACTGAGCAATGCACCTCTCTCTCCCTTCTTCTCACAACTGCATCTACCAAACTTGTGCACTTGATGAGTGAATGAGTGAGTAGTATAATGAGGCGATGGCTTCCTTTATTTATACATATTGGCAGGTGCTGAAAAGGTGTCTCTTCACTAGGCAAGGCCAACTTGTCTTCTTAGTGGTTAAAACCACTTTAATTAAGCGGGTCGACTTCTTAATTTGTATAATACAATTAGGGTTTGACCAATCCACAAAAGGGGTTTTGGTCAATTACAGTGCCCGACATGATCAATCCACAAAAGGGGATTGATCTATTTAATAATGATTCAATAATAAATAGAATACTCTTTACAGCTACAATATTTCAATAGAAGTAAGGAAAGAAATATTAGTCCAGGTTTTCTCATTAGCTTTGACCAAGGGAGTGATACGTTGTTCCTAATCTTGGTTGTGGGTGTGGGACATGGGGACGAGAAAGGGGGGGAAGTGGGAATACATAGAAAGGGGTTACTAGTGAATGGTACTACGATGATCATTGCAAAGAGATGAAGTCAATGGGATAGGTGCCAAATAGGGGTGTCTGGAAGGGATTGGGTCCATGAAAAAAAAAATGTTGAAAAATGATAGGTATGAATGAGATCAGGACGAAGAGAGGAATCCAATGATATAGGTCTCAAATAATGGTATATGTTGTATTATTATTATTATTATTATTTAATTTATTTATTTCTGTGGAGTTATACTTTTCTCTGAATAATACCGCAGTGATGAAATGCCCATATTCTTAGTAGGAAGAAATGTGTATCAATTTCGCAACCCGAATGGAGGCAAGGTTGCACGACAATAGATATTGTTTGTTCATTTTTTTTTTCCGTCTCGAGGGTTAGGGTGTTGAGGTTTTCTACAGACAAGAGTTTGCCTTGTGTTATAGCTCTCTAATATACATGTGGGGTCAAACAATAGTACTTGACCCAATATCTCAGGGCACCAACTAAGGAGGATAGACCGTACTCTTAGTCGTACTACATGTTTACCTAGGTACTATAGAGTATCTTCCTGAGTGATGTTCTTGGTGGCACTATAGCAGTCAGGCGATCGATCGATTGATCTACGGAGGGCTTCAAGATACCTAGGGTAGTTTGTATACAGGTTTTGTTTGATGTGCTACCACTTGAAGGGGTATGAACAAGGGTTACAAGGGTGTCCAACAATGTGAGCTTAAGTACCTCTTGTATTTTCTATGTGTATGCTTCCCTGGCCATGGATTTATGCATTGAACAACATATCACTATAGTTTTAAGACGTCGTAATACATCTCTTCCCTACAAAAATTTAACCCAAATTTCCTGCCAAGGAAAGTGTTCTGATACCACTTGTAAGGTACCAGATCTAGTATAATAGCAAAAACATAAATATTGCAGAGAATCACAACAAAACAACACAATATATTAAACCACAACACCAAAATAATACCTTTATTGATAGGAAACAATGTTCACTTTCCTCTTTGAGGGGGAAACCTCCAACAGAGAAACGCTCTATTACAATAATTCTCAAGACAAAGACTTAGCATGCCCTCAACTCCTATTTTTACTATATCTATCTACCAAAAGAAAAATCTAGAGGAAAATCGTCTAGAAGCGGAAGCTTCTATTAGGTCTTCTTACATTTGAATTTTTCTTCCTTATTACTAGACCTTATTAATATTATCCTTTATTACATGGAAAATATATTATTCTACCTACGTGAGGGGTTAGGGAGGTTAGGTCCCTAATAAAGAAAAAAAGAAAATAATAAATAGGTATGACTCAAAGGTTATGAGTATTCAATACCCCTTAGATTATATTTATATGTAGGTCCATTCATTGTAATGGTGTGAACGGCATTTTTGGTACATTTAGTTGTAAAAGGAGTATCCTTTCAAAATATTCAAGGAGATTGCCCCCTTAATGTGGCTCATTCTCTTATCAATACATTTATTATATTTAATTGGATCATAATATTTGGTATCAAAATAGATAATCCATGTTTTGGCTTCTTCAAACAACTAATCTTACCATTTTAGCCCCAACGTTTTTTAGAGAATTATCATAGTGAAATTTTGTGGGTGAAGAGAAGACATAACAAGGTACATTGTGTTCAAATTTAAGACCTAGATGTTAGTATTGGTGATGTGGTTGTATGTATGTGTTTATCATCATGTCTAGATGTAATAATCCAATTGCAACTCCTGGGAAGGCTTATCCATGATACAAGAGGAACATGAAGAGAGGGATTCAAACATGTCCAAGTTGGAAGAAAAAATAGAGAAGCTTGAGTTTACAATTGTAAAGAAAGACAACCTTGAAAAAATGAGGAAGGATCTTGGGAAAATGATAAAAAAATGACTTTTCCTTTTCTGGAGAAGAGGATAAGTAGGACAAGATAATTGGGTTATAGATACATGATTATTCATTAGTCCAAGATCCACATCATCATGGGTTCAATTTAGGACCAAGGAACTACTTCATTCAAAAGATCGATATGAGGAAGCTTGATGGTCATGATCCAATGGCATCGATATGCTAGATGGAGCAATATTTTTATCTACATCAAGTGCCAACTGTAAAAAAGGTAACATTTGCATCCTTGTATTAGAACTTGATCAATTTTTGTGGGTACCAATTACCATGTGATCGCAAAGAGTGTTGGATTACTGAGAGGGGGGGTGAATCAGTAATAGCGTAATTATAATCCTTTTTCTTCAGTTGTTATATCAATATAGAATTATTATCCAATAATGAGCAGTAAGAAATAAGCAATCACATACATACACAGTACACTAGTGTTTTACGTGGAAACCCAAATCAGAAGAAAACCACAGAATGCTTTTTCTTATATGTCTTGAAGAATTACATTCATTGGAAACACCAACTTCCTTTGTTTTCCAGCTGCAACTGGAAGGAGGCTCCAACCCCCTAGTTTCTCAGGATAAAACCTGAGGGAATCTCCAACTCCCCAATTCTCTGGCTACAACTAGAAGGAGGCTACAACCCCCTATGTTCCCCAGCTACAACTGAAAGGTGGCTACAACCACCTGTCCTTGCCCCGTCCTGCCACCTTGAAGTAGAAGTAGAATGATGGAACCACTATCACACTATCACTATGAGATATACTGTTGTAAATCTGTACCAATAAATATGAACCATGCATCAACCTGTACCTCAATATGTAATCAACCTGTACCATAAACATGTGCATCAACCATGCACCAATTTGTACCAAACAACCTATAATCAACCTGTACCATAAAAAATTTCATCCAACCATGTAACAAGTATGCCAATCATGTTTCAACTACTCATCAACCAACATCATCAACTACTTGTCTCAACCATGTACTCAACATGTAACTCAACCAAAATCCCTCATCAATTTAATCATCCAAATATGATTTGTAGCTTTGTAATAGACCTCATGTATATGATCACATTCCTGCAAACCTTCCTTAACTTTAACAACAAGAGTCTAGCATTTTCATCAAACTTTTCTTTAGTCTCATATGCCTAGTTTTGGATTAGTCAACAACCCTAACTTGAAGTAATCATAACTTTGTACTTGTAAAGTATAAAAATATGAAATTGATATAAAATGTTCTTCAATGTGCTTTATGCAATTCCTCCAAGTTTCACTACTTGGAACTTCTCAGAAAAGGATTTATAGAAAAAATGGCATACCTTGTTGAATTCTGGCTTATTCTAGAGAGCGACCTTGTAGAGCGTGCCCCACATGAAATATTTGTTGAATTGATCTAAAAATGTTAAAAGTCATACTAAAAAATATACCCTAACCAACACATTTGGTCTCACTAAATTTGGATCTGTTATGAATAAGTTACAACGTTTTTACCCGAAACACCTTTTTTTTATTAGTTTCAGGACTAGCCACAAACCCTATTTTCCACGGAGTGTAACTCCCAAAATACAATGACAAAAAAGATGATTTTTTTACCACAGATACTTGGATATGTTTTATCAATGGAATAGAAATTTCACAGTCTGAATCATTATAGAAAAAAAAGTTATAGCGAAAATGGTGAGATGACCTGTAAATAACATACCT
>CBVK0100527773.1:0-11788 GCA_900067695.1 Picea abies | reverse complement strand
TATCACCATGAATGAATATAGAATATGTTGGTTTTCCCAATTTGGGTTTCTAGGGGAAAAATCTCTATGTAATGTTTGTATTTTCCATTGTATATTTTCTATTCTTTTACTGAAAATGTGTTTGCAGTAAATATTGTACAAGGTTAAAATCTACATTTGGCATCAGAGCTTCGTTGGCTTCAGGGGGATGCCTTTGTGGTCAAGGGTTTGGCTCAGGACTGTGATAAGACTTGTTATAGTGGGATATCTGTGGTATTTATTTTTTAGGTGAAAATAAATGGCAAGCAATTCGAAAATGGAGATCAAGAAGTTTAATGGGAAAAGTTTTGAGATGTGGAAGCTCAAGTTGGACGATCTGTTGGTGGACATAGATCAGTGGATCAAAATAGATCAAGGTACTGCACCTACAATAACTTCAACAAATGACTGGAAAAATTTGGATCGAAAGGTGAAGAACACAATTCGACTGTGTCTCTCAGATTCAATATTACTGAATGTGTTAGCTACAACCAAGGATTAATGGGATAAGTTGGGGAAGTTGTATCAGTCTAAGTCCCTAGTAAATAAACTATTCCTAAGAAAGAAGCTGTATAGCTTGAGGATTAGAGATGGAGACTCGGTGGCAAAGCATTTGAACGCCTTCAATACTGTGGTAAGTTAGTTAGTATCTGTTGAGATTAAAATTTCAGATGAAGATAAGTGTATCAATTTACTGTGTTCTTTAGCAGACTCATGGGATAGTCTGGTTGTGGCCATAGGTAGTAATACAATTGCCTTAAAGTTTGATGAATTTTTATCATCCTTGTTGTCAGAGGAGATGAGATAGAAGAATATGAAGGACATAGCACATACATATTATTTGCAAGAGGACGCTCTCAGGAAGAAAATAGACCTAAGTTCTAAAGTGGGATATCTAAGTCTAAGGGTAGATCTAAATCTCTCGGAAAGTTTGTAACGATCTGTTGGAGATGTGGAAAAGAAGGGCACTACAAGAATCATGGTAGATCCAAAGTTGAGAAAAGGAAGGGATCTAAAGAATCTCCTTCTACAGAAGAAAATACCTCCAAGGAAGAAGGAGGGGATGTGTACTTGGATTCTTCAAGAATACATGCAGATCATGAGGCATGGTTGGTTGAATCAGGTGCATCCTTTCATATGACTCCCCATAGGGAGTGGTTCTGTGAATACAAAAAGTATGATGGAGGTAATGTTTTCCTAGGTGATGACTTGACAACCAGAATCATAGGTCAAGGAAAGTCAAATTGAGGCTCATATATGGAAGGATTAGGACATTACCTGGTGTTTTTCACATCCCAGGATTGGCCAGAAATTTGATTTCTGTAAGCAAAATGGACGATGCAGGGGTAAAAACAATATTTGAAAAGGAATCATGCAGGATGGTTCAAGGACAAATGGTGTTGTTGAAGGGAGTTCAGTTTGGAACTCTGTATAAGATGCAAGGAAGAACTATTAGTGATGGGTGTAATATTTCCATTGTTCATGATAATGTAGTTGAAGAAGAAAGAACTCCTATAGTCTCCAAAGAAAAGGTTATGCTGTGGCATCAAAGACTGGGGCATATCAGAGAGAAGGGCCTTCGACTACTACACGGTAAAAGTATGGTTGAAGGTATGTCTAACTTCTCTCTGGATTTTAATTTCTGTGAACATTGTGTATATGGGAAGAAAAATCAGTTAAGATTCCCCTCTGGTGCAACGAGGGTAGAAGGAATTTTACAGCTAGTTCACAATGATGTTTTTGGACTTGTGTTGGTCCCATCATTGGGAAAATCTGTGTACTATGTTTCATTTATAGATGAATTCTCAAGGAATACTTGGATATATTTCCTCAGGAATAAATCTAAAGTCTTTGACAGGTTTAAATAGTTTAAGGCTCTTGTTGAGAATCAAACAAAGAAAATAATTAAGGTGTCGAGGATAGATAATGGCATAGCGTTCTGTGGGAATGAATTTGAAGAATTATGTAAGAAGTGTGGTATAGCAAGGCAGAAGAATACTCCATATACACCTCAACAAAATGGAGTTGCAGAAAGGATGAATAGGATGCTGATGCTAAAATCAAGGTGCATGCTCAGTGTTGTCGGGTTAGGGAAAGAATTATGGGCAGAGGCAATGGGTACTGCATGTTACCCGATCAACAAATCACCCTCATCAGCGCTGGGTGACAATACTGTACAAGAGGTATGGACTAGTAAGAAACCTTATCTCACACATCTCAAGGTATTTGGTTGTGATGCATATGTTCATGTTCCAAAGGAAAACATGAGTAAGCTAGATAAGAAGGCTGAAAAGTGTATCTTTATTGGATATAAAGATGGTCTCAAAGGTTATAAGATTTGGAACCCAGAAACTAAGAAGGAAGTGTATAGCCGGGATGTGGTATTTAGAGAAATGAAAGATGCTGTTAAACATGAAGTCCTACCAAGTAAGGAAGAACCAGAGAAAATATAGTTTGATTTAAAGGATGATGAATAAGATTCTATAGAAGAACAAGAATAAGAAGAAGAAGATCCTCATACTTCAGTATTGAGGAGATCAGTTTGAGAAATAAGGGTACCAGAAAGGTATACTTCATCTGATTTCCGTTCAAATTTTTCTTTGTCTATTACTGATGATGATCCTAGAACTGTCAGGGAGGCAGTGGATTTAGAGGATGGAAATCTCTGGAAAAAGGCCATGGGTGAAGAAATGGAAACCTTGGATAAGAATGAGGTTTGGGATCTAGTGGAGTTTCTGACTGGAAGAAATCCATTAGAAGCAAATGGTATTTAAAAAGAAGATGAATGTAGAAGGAAAACTAGGGAAATACAAAGCTTGGTTAGTAGCAAAGGGTTATTCCCAGGTTGAGGGAATTGATTTTGGTGAGATTTTTTCTCCTGTTTCCAAGTTAACCTCTTTAAGATTTATGTTATCTGTTGCAGCTGCATTTGATTTTGAAGTAGAATAAATGGATGTGAAGAAAACATTCCTACATGGGGATATTGAAGAAGAAATATATATGAAGCAACCAGAAGGATTTGCTGTGAAGCGAAAGAAGGGGCTGGTATGCAAGCTGAAAATTTCCCTATATGGTTTAAAACAATCACCAAGGATGTGGTATAAAAAATTTGATACTTGTATGTTGGGATTTGGTTTCATAGGAAGAAAAGAGGATCATTGTGTGTATTTTAAATTAATTGGTGATCATTTCATTTATTTAGTCTTTTATGTGGATGACATGTTGCTGATAAGAAACAACAAGGAGATTATCCAGGATGTGAAAACTCAGTTGTCCTCTAAATTTGACATGAAGGATCTCGGTGCTTCAAATTTCATTTTGGGCATGGAAATTAAAAGAGATCAGAAAAAGAGGAAACTCTGATTAAATCAGAGAAAATATGTTGAGACAATATTGTAGAGGTTTAATATGCATGAATGTAAACCGATCAAGGTTCCTATTCCCATTGGTGTAAAGTTATCTGCGGATCAGTGTCCCAAGACACATGAAGAGGAGGAGGACATGTCTCATGTTCCATATGCGAGTGTAGTTGGAATTTTGATGTATGGAATGGTCGGTACTAGAGCGAACATTGCACATGGAGTGGGAGTTTTGAGCAGGTATATGCCAAAACTGGGGAAGGAGCATTGGACAACAGTAAAAAGGGTTTTTAGGTATTTACGTGGCACTTCTAGCTATGGATTGTGCTACCAAGGAAGACCGAGATTGGACAAAGTGTTGGATATACATGGATTTGTGGATGCAGACTGAGCTGGAGATCTGGATCGTAGGAGATCTACAAGTGGGTATGTGTTTAACTTGTTTGGAGGAGAAATAAGTTGGATGAGCAAAATACAGGATGTAATGGCACTTTTAACTACATAAGATGAATATGTTGAAACCACTCATGCAATTAAGGAAGCAATATGGTTAAAAATATTGTGTTCAGGTATTGGGTTGGTACAAAAATATGCAAGGATAGATTGTGACAGTCAAAGTGCGATTTTTCTGGCGAAGAACCTGGCTTATCATTCAAAGACAAAGCATATTGATATTTAATATCACTTTGTGAGAGACACGCTTGAAGACAATAAAGTGTTATTGATGAAGGTGAACAATTTGAAGAATGTTGCAGATACAGTAACACAATCTGTGAGCACTGAGAATTTCTCTTGGTGTAGAGGATCCATGGGCGTTGCTGCACTGGATTGTTGACTATGTAACCCTGTAACCCCCTGTATGCAAAGAAAACAACAAGTGGGAGAATGTTGGGTATGTTGTTATATTCTTTGCACGAGTAGTAGCATCTACATTGCACCGAGCACGCAGGGGTTTGGGAGTAGCGCCCCTGAGATATTTTGTTTCCTCAGGAAACGTGTCACATTTTTTCCTTGTTTTTCATGTTGCCTCGATTTTCATGTCCATTGTTGGGCGGTTTTTCGGCACATGGTTTTTTGCCAATGGTTTTCTATTTTCGATTAAGGACTTAGGGTTGTTGACTAATCCAGGTCATTGGGTTAGGGTTTTGGATGCTGCTGGCTCCTATATGTATATTGTATTGTAAACAATGTATCACCATGAATGAATATAGAATATGTTGGTTTTCCTGGTTTCGGTTTCCAGGGGAAATATCTCTGTGTAATGTTTGTATTTTCCATTGTATATTTTCTATTCTTTTACTGAAAATCTGTTTGCAGTAAATATTGTACAAGGTTAAAATCTACACATTTGCTATATAATAATAAAAGAAGGACCTGGCAATTTCTCTAGTTGTTGTAGCCCACACTAGGTCAACCACATATATCTATTTCTTTATTGTATTGCGTATCTTATGTGTTTTATTTCCACATTTGTTCTAATTTATTGCTCCACAATCCTATTTTTCTAACACTGTGAGCACCAATAAGTTTTCTTGGTGTAGAGAAACAATGGGCATTGCTACCTTAGACTATTGATTGTGTAATCTTGTGGCCCCTTGTATGCAAAGAAAACAACAAGTGGGATAATGTTGGGTATGTGTTATATTATTTGCATGATTACCCCATGTATTTTACATTGGAATGGGAGAAAAGAGGGGTCACCTCCCCTCAAGAATTTTTTTTGGGTTTTTTTTGGTCCATTTTTGGTGTTTTTCAGCCCATTGTAATGTAATTCTGATCATGGAATCTGATTCAAGTAAAAATATTAGGGTTTTGGATGCTTCAGGGTCCTATATATTGTATTGTAATGGTGAAGTTAAGACAATGAGAGTTATAGGTGTATATCTACACATTTGTTAGTTTTTCTAATTAAGGGTCTCAGGGTAAATTTCTGAGTACTATGTGTGATTGATATTGTTTTTTTTTTTGTATAAAGAATTTGTATGTGAATTTATATACTGTAAATGGTTTAAAACCTACAAACATGCAATATAGACATAATCACCTTTTCATTGTTGATATTTCCAAGTGCCTCTCACATAGTTATTTGCTGGCAAAATCTAATGGTTATCCCTCTTGCATGAGTATTGCTCCAATGCCTTTACCTATTGGGTCACATTCTAAGACAAAGGTCTTAGTGAAGTTAGGCATGGGAAGTAATAGGATTATACACAACATTCTTCAAGTCCTAGAAAGCTCATTCTATATCATAATTCCAACTAAAATATTTTTTTTAGCAAGGCTGTGAGGGGACCTGCAATATTACAATTTACCATAGTAAACCTATTACAATTTTAAGAGTTTTTGGGTGAGGATAATCCTTCATCACTTAAATTTTCCTTAGATCCACATTCACATAATCATAAATAACAATATGGCCCAAATATTCCACTTAGGAGACACCAAAGGAACATTTGGATCTCTTAAGAAAGAGTTGACAAACAACAAGTAATTATAAGACTTGATCCACATGAGTGACATGGGATTTCCAAATTTTAGTGTAGATCAAGATGTCATAAAAAAAGATAAGGAAAAAAAGATGTGGAAAGGGTTAAATATTTTCTTTATGAGACCCTGGAAGGTGTAAGGTGCACTGTAAAAGGGAAATGACATCACTGAGAACTTGTAATGGCCTTCATGAGTGCAAAAGTAGTTTTATAATATCCACCTCCTTCATGTGAGTTTAGTGACCAGAGCAAAGATCAATTTTGGTGAAGAACTGAGCACCCTTGAGATCATCCAAAAGGTCATAAATAATTAAAATGGGAAATTTATCCTTGAATGCTAGTTTTTTCAAAGATAGGAAATTAGGACACATGCACCAAGAGCCTTCTTTCTTGAGGAACTTGACGATTAGTGAACAATAAGGGTTAGTACTAGGGAATATGACACCACTAGCTAGTATCTCTTGAACTTTATTTTCTATTTTATTTTTTTGGGAAAATAGATGGTGATACATGTGTACATTGGGTGTGAGGATGACATGACCCAAAGGGGGCAATATACGGGTTTAAATGTATATGATATGATCCCAAGGGGGGGTATATATGGGGTGAAATTTAGATGTAATGTGTAAATGTATATGTAATATGGTCAACCTAATAATAAGGGGGCCTCACGTGAAATGTGTGGATAGGTATATATAAAGGTCATGTATTTATTACTGAGAGATGGAATTGGGATGTATGAATGTATTTGGGTGTTTGGAGGAGGTTCTCCTATTCTTTAAGGATTTATTGTGTAACTTATCTCTCTTATATATCTTGGAGTTGTGCTCCACACTCACATTGCTGTAAATTGTATGCACTTATAGTCTGTTATGATATTTTAAGCATTTGAATACTAACATTTGGTATCAGAGCATCGATCCTAGAGTGTGCAAAGCGAAGGAAAACCATCAAATGTGAGACCATATTGACACCCTCATTACTAGTAAGATTTGAAGGAAGACAAGAAGATTGATATCAACATTATCAAGGAAGAAGATGGAACACTCATTAATATTCATGGAATAGGGCATCACAAAACCATTCTTCAACAAGCTATTATCAGAGACCAACAACTACTACAAATGGGAGAATTTACAACAACAATACATGGAATCAAAGGAAAGAAAATTATGCAACAACTAGGCATCAAGGATTAATACCAAAATGAAACGGTATTGGATGGATGGATCATCGTCAATGGAAATAAGAAAGAAAGAACATAATAAAATCTTATTACTTGGTTTCATCACATGTAAAACCTTTAACTACAAATCTTTGAGGACAAAGATTTTTGAAGGAGGGTACTATGATATGACCCAAAAGGGGGCATATATGGGGTTAAATGTATATTATATGACCCCAAGGGTGGGAATACATGGGGTAAAATGTACATGTAATGTGTAAATGTATATGTAATAGGGTCGACCTAATAATAAAGGGGCCTCATGTGAAATGTGTGAATATATATATATAAAGATCATGTATTCATTATTGAGAGATGGAATAGGGATTTATGAATGTATTTGGGTATTTGGAGGAGGTTCTCCTATTATTTAAGGAGATACTATGTAACTTATATCTCTTATCCATCTTAAAGTTGTGTTCCATCCTCACATTGGTGTACATCATGTGTACTTCTTTTCTATTGTGATATTTTAATCATTGTAGTCATAACAGATCCTAGCTAGTATCAGTAGAATATAATGATCACGTTCACCTCATAAGGGTGGTAGGCCTTGGGGAGGTTCAAATATGGATTGGTGTTCGGAAAAGAATAATTTCATGTCAAAATGAATGGGCTGAGAAGGTGTCTTAAAGGCTTGAATGACATGGAATTGAGCCAAAATTCATGAATGCTCCTTTGTAAGAAGATTTTCCATATTGTGGGAGCTAATGATCTTTGGAGATATAGCTATAATTCCCTTGAAAGTGTAGCTACACCCCTCCCACTAGAAACTCATGTATAATGTATGTAAATCCATGGTGATGGGACCTAATTTACTTAACCATTCAACACCCAAGACAATATCACAACCAACCATTTCAATATAAAACACCCATTTGGAGCCTTATAGTTTTGTAGTGACCACCAGATTTCATAGAACCTCTGTTAACAATCATGATTTGAAATTTATTCACAACATGGATATAGTAGGGTGTTTCTTGGGCTACATGTCAATGAAGTAAGTTAAGGGTGCTATCACTGTCAGTTAAGACAATGAATTTGTGATGTTTGATGTAGACATTCAATTTGAGAGTTGGGGAGCATAGATATCAGTTAATGAATGTAGGGAGAGCTGGGATTCAACATCCTATAAATCAAGTGGGTGAATGTGTTCAATGAATGGACGAAGGACTACTGAGGTATAGCTTCATTTCCATCCTAATAAATTTCCTCCAAAATGACCATAAAGAGTTTTTTCTCCTTACCTTTATACTTAAGGGAATATTTCTTATCACACTTGTAGAAAATATATTTAAGTTGGCATTCCACAATTTTGGCTTTGGTTAACTTGTGTATCTTGAGAAGTGGAGAGGATAGAGAGGGATTGGTTGGGGGGGAAATAGGGGGATGGGGATAGGGAATAAATGGAGTTTTAAAATTTTATTTTAGCATTCACCACCTTTTGGGCTTCTTGGTATCTTTAAGAGTCTTCCAACCAAGTAGTAGTATGAGGCATTAATACCTATGCATATATATCTTCTTCCAAACCACTAATAAATAATTTCTTGAAAAATGTATCGGGCATGCCCTCAGTGCTGATGGCCAACTGCTCAAAAGAGAATATGAAATTTTCAACTATGCTAGATTTTTTAATCTTTGTTAGTTATTCCAAATAATGACTATTTGTTTCAAAGCATGCATAGAGGTTTGATACAAATTGTGTCGAAGCAATATAACCCCCATGGGATTTGTTATGCCATTGCCACCATTGGGAACATTTAGGATCCAAATATAAGATACCCACATGAAGTTTCATCAATTCATTTGTGATTCCATTTAGGGAAAATTAATGTTCCATATTTTGGGGGTTCTCCCATCAAATTTGTTGAGATTGACTTTAGGAAGTCTATGCCATATGTTAGTCACCTAATCATGGACATGTGGGGTGGAGGGATGCCAAGTTGGATTGGATGATTAAAACCATTATTTTTTGGGAGGATAATATTGACATTGATAACCCAAGTATTGTGAAGTGAGTATTTAATTCTACATCACCATGATTTTGGACAACTGGCCAGATAGCGACTCTAGGTTGGCTAGGATGTCATCAATATTTTCTAAGCATAGAAGCAGTTTTGGTCTATATTTTGTTGCAACTCATCACACAAAGTTTCTAAAGTGGAGACATGGTTGAATAGATATACTCCTTGATTGGTATCCATAAATATGCGGGTCCACAAAAAATGTTATTGGAGAGTGGAACCAATGCAATCAATGCATTGTTATGGGCCTTTTGAAGTAGATTCCCGATAGTGGTTTAGAAAATTCCACCAAAACTAATTACTAGAGAGTGGTACCATGATGATCAAATTGATGTAAGGATTCTATTGACAGGTCTCAAATAAGGGTATGGGTAGGACCCATACTTTTTTGTAACTACCCCTGGCATAGTTTTACTCTCACCTAAATATTATTGTGTTGATAGAATTCCCAAATTCTCAATATGGAAATTTATTTAGGAATTTCACGGATTAGCAACAAAGGACAAGGTTTCTAGGGTCTCAAGGACAAGAGAGTGCCAAGTGATATAGCCATTTGATATATGTGTAGGGTACAAAAATATTACTTGGTCTAATATCTCAGGGAACCAACTAAGGAGGCTCGATTGCACCCTTATCTATATTACCCAACTACCTAGGTACCAAAGAGTAATATTCCCGAGTGTTTTTGTTGGTGCACTGTCATAGAAATATTGTTGGTCAGATTATCTAAAAACGGTTTCAGTTAACCTAGGGGACTTACAATATACTTGAGAGTACATGGAAGTGAAATTCCATATACAAGTTCTATTTCTTACATGTTTTATTCTTCAATCACATATTTACCCACTAAATGATATATTAATGTATTATTTATAGACATTGGAATACACCTCTATCCCAAAATAAAATATCTTTAAAAATCTTATCTCAAGAAAGTGTTCTGATGCCACTTGTAGTGTTCCTTTTAAACAAAATATAATATTTAGTGTAGAAATAATAGAATATATTAATATTTAGGGATAAAATTACACATTGTAATAGTAATAGGTAGTTGTAGAAGAACCAAAACAACACAAATATGAATACCTTTATTGATTAAAGCAATGATCACTCGTGTCTTCGAGGGGGCAACCTTTGGTTGAGTAGAGCTCCATTTACAAAATGCTTCACAAGACATATCATTACATTGCTTCTACTTCTTTATATAGTTTCTATATAACCTCCTAGAAAATTTATAGTGGAGGAAATTTCTAGTAAGTGGAACATTCTAGTAAGACTTCTTACAATTATTTCTTTCTCAATAGTTTCTATATAATTTCCTAGGAACTTTCTAGTGGGAAGGACCTTCTAGTAAGCCTTCTTAGAATTATTTCTTTCACACTATATCTATTTATTTAATAGATAAGGCCCCGATAAATATCAACATATCTATCTACTTAAGGGGGTTAGGGTAGGAACCTAACAATATTTGAAGAGTTTTCTCCTCCTCTATTCTCCAATGGTTTGGTATCTTTCATCCACCCCCACTAAGTCTTAGGTGACATTTATTAGAGGTTAAAGAAATGTTAAGAATCATATTATCATTTATGTTAAGTATATTTTGTTTATACATTAGGCACATACTAATATCCTTACTTCCAATTGGTAGAATCTAAGCCTTTAAGAGGATGATCACATATGGTACATTGCTTTTAACTTGAAGATTATAGATTATAAAAAACTTATGGATTTTCTTATTTTCCTCCTTGTCTCTCAATAAATAATGCAACTACAAACTTTACATCAATAAAATATGATTAGAGTAACAAGTCTATCAAATAGGGATTTCTTTTTTCTTTACAAGACCAAAAAAATTGTTGATTTATAGTTGTTCTCAAGAGAAAAATAAGATTTACATCCTACATTTATAATTTTATCAACAATATAGTTCAGTTTGATCTTGTTATGAATGTCAAATCCAAGATATTTGTACTAGAAGTTCTATAACATTAGTAACTTGGATTAGGATTTAATCCTATCCATACATTTCAAGATTGAGATAGGTGGAAACTAGGATTAAGGAGATTAGTTACTTCTCTCAAAGCATAAATAGGACAAGTCTAGAGGAAGAGGTCAATCTCATGTGAGAAGAGAAATAGAGAGATAGATGGAGGAAACGTGCATTAGGAAGAAAAGGAGAAGGCATGCTAAAGTCAGTAGCAAGTACAATAGGCTATACAATCCATACCATTGTTGTAGCTATCTTGAAAAGCATGTTGTTCAGGGGTCGTATGATAGAGCAGACTTGGCTAAGTTTGTATATAGTTGTATTTCTCTCAGAGGGCCATTTTCCCTGTTACAGGAGCCCTGATTTGACCTTAATAAAATCATCTTCCATCTGGTTTTCCCTCTGGGATGTTTACCCAAAAATGTTGGTGTCTATGTGTGATATTTTGGTTTCCTTATTTGTGCTTCCACTACATGTTTAGTTGATTAATCAAATATGATTTTAGTAGATAAAGTGATTTTATTTTGAGCTAATTTTCAGGTGCTGGGTAGGGGAATATCAACATGGTATTATAGGATACTGAGGGTTATTAGATATTAAATAAAAACTCCCTCCCTCTCTTTTTCCTTCCTTTCCTTTGTTTCTCTCTCTCTCTTTCTCACTATCTCCCTCCCCCTCCCCTCTTCTTC
>CBVK0100527772.1:0-11789 GCA_900067695.1 Picea abies | reverse complement strand
ATCAATGCAAGATGGACCCCACAATGCCTCTCAAATACCCTTGTACTCGCTATAGCATCCATCTGACTACTCTAGTCA
The DNA here is from genome assembly GCA_900067695.1 of Picea abies. Classification (NCBI taxonomy): domain Eukaryota; kingdom Viridiplantae; phylum Streptophyta; class Pinopsida; order Pinales; family Pinaceae; genus Picea; species Picea abies. Next base: position 11,711 of record CBVK0100527772.1, on the reverse strand, counting down.
TCATAAATCTCTGCCCTGTCATGATGTCCCAAAGTGGGGACATTACATGGACATATCCTTGACATACTTAGACTGACAAATTTTGATGCTAAAAGCATCCTGAATAATCTCAAGACCAATAAAGAAGTGAAGTGGACCCATGTTCGTCATAGAGAACCTGTCATGAAAAATATCTTTGATCACAACAATGGTTGAAGCAGATCTCCCAGTGGTCAAAAGATCATCAACATAGAGTACTAAAATCATCAAAGAGTCAATAATCCTCAACATGTAAACATTGCAATCAGTTTTACATCTAACAAAATAATGTGAAAGAAGATAAGAATCCATCTTTTCATACCATGCTTGAACCGAATTTTATGAGAAGAATGAAAATGAATATAGATTATTATTATTATTCTTAACACACAAACAGAAGGATAACAAAGATACAATAACAAAGATACAATAAATTGGTTTCTCTTCGATAAGAAAATGTGTTGAAACTGTAAAATGCAATGGAAAACAAGATTGCTAGAATGGTGGTGGCTTATCTCTGAGAAGATATGTGACAGTTGTGCTCATTCGCAAGAAGATGATTACAATGAGATTTTGAAGCCCTTTTGTGATAAACATGAATGCCAAAACCCTAGACATCCAAAAACCTAACCATAGGAGATAAAACGCCAAAAGTCATGTGGGCCCTGTTTGGTTAATTTAATACATTAACTTCCCCAAGTCGTAACGTTTTATTACGATCTTTGTTTTAGGCACGTGATAGCTCATTGGAAAGGTATTTTTGAGAACTATGCATTATGTCATCAAACTTTGACTTTGTCTATAGTTTGATTGTGGCACGCCAAAAAAACATTGTTTAGGGCCCCAAAACGGACCTGGAAGTACATAAATATTTGATGACATGAAAACTTTCAAAATAATCCAGTTGGAATGGGTGGGCGGCCACCAGTATCCACCTGGGAGATGTGTAGGGCTTCAAACAACCCCAAAAGTGTATAACCCACAATTACAAAGAAGTACATAAGAACATGATGAACTAAAAATTGACAAGAGGAGCCAGTTGGATTAGGTGGGTGGCTACCAATATCCACATGGATCCATCCTCCCCCCTTAGGAAGCAATGATCTCCATTGTGTTGAGTATCTAGGGAAGAGGGGAAAGCATTTTCTAAATTTGAATCTTGGTGAGTTATGTTCCTTGTTGGATAAGTTGCATTTCTTGGTTAGTGGAAGGCTATCACGAACTTGTTGTTGGCGGGGTTGAATATGTTCCACCACCTTGTTGTCTCTAGGTTTGACGGGGCATTGTGTAGGAACCATTGTAGGTGAAGAAACAATATCTTATTTCTCTTCAACAATATGTTTTTGCTGGATAGAAGGTGTTGAGTCTGCAGTGGTTGTAGTCATCTTATGTGCATCCTTTGAACAAACTATGAAGAGGATAAATTTTGTAGTATGAGAGATTACCTTGTGGCACTATTTTTGTGGAACGATAGTAAGAATTACCTCTATTTTCTTATAAAGTTGACCTCCCAGAGTAATAATGACACTATGGGGTCTAGACTCATAGACATCATGACATTTCCACATTTATGGTTGGCCCAAAACAACATCATAGAAATCAATAGGGGAAACATCACACACTACCTCATCCTTGAAGGGTTGGATTCCATAGGTCAGGTGACACTATTGGTTGACACATAGATCTCATCCCTGATGAAGCCACCCAATGTTGTATGGATGTGGGTGTGGTGTTGTTGACAACCCAAGTTGTTTGACGACCTTAGCCAAGATGAGGTTTTTCTGGTTTCCATTATCAACAATGAAATGCAACAGGGTCCCCTTCACCCACATCTGTGAATGGAAGAGGCACTCCCCATCTTCAAGAACTATTTGTTATTCTGGTTGAATTATTGTGGTCACAAAAATAGCAGTGGGGTTTTCATCAATGATCTGTCTGTTTTCAATATTTTTTGGATCAGTTTTTGAATCAGGGTTCGGCTTTGTGTCTTTGACCTCGACCACCAATGACTATTTCGAGTGACATTCATCGGTGTTGTGTGAGGGGATTTTGTGGAAGTCACACCACTTCCCAGTGTCATTCTTCATCTTTCCTATACCCTTCTTTTCCTATGTATTGGACTGGTTGTTACACCACTTCCCAGTGTCATTCTTCATCTTTCCTTTACCCTTCTTGTCCTATGTCTTGGAATAGTTTTCTAGAGGTTGTTGGTTAGGGTCATCTTTACTATGCTTTGGTTGTTGCATATTTGCAGACCCAAAATCCCATTTGTTCTGGTGCCTAACTTTCTGCTCGATTTTGATAGCATATCGATAGGCAGCTCCCAATGATGAGATGTTTAGGAAATCCATTTTGGTTTGGATGTACCTATGCAAAGCCCCATGATATTTCAAAACCATATTTCTCTCAGAGTATTTGATACCCATCTTAGTGCACAAGGTATGGAAAGTATTTGTGAACTCTGCCACTATTTAGCTCTTATCTTGCCATAGTGTGGTCCATCTCATGCATTGGTCTTCATAGTTATAAACAGGTTAGTATTTTTCCTTGACCGCATCCACACAAAAATCCCAAGTGGTATCGACCCCATATATTCCATATTCCTTTGTGGAACTTTTCTCCCAGTAAGTTTCCCACCAATGTTTGACATGGGGGAGAGCCTTGAGGAGTGCGAAGGTGATCTTTTTCCTATCGAATTTTTTTTGAACAGACCTTCAAATATGGGAATATGAAAATTAACTTGTACCTTGAAGGGATAGGTTCCTCCAAAATGACCGCTTAATGAAGATGCACCTGTTTCTATCGACAAGCATTGAAGGATGTGTGAAAAGTTCTCCATCATTTCATCCCTTTGTCGTACGAGAGATTGCTCAAGAAACAGGTTAATAGAATCTTCTACTCCATCGTTTTTAGTTTTTTTCACCACAGAGGGTTTCTTGGGTGTGCAAGAGTGATTTTCCTCAAGAGAGACAAGCTCGAGACCCAACTGGCTATACAGAGTGATTTTCCTCAAGAGAGACAAGCTCGAGACCCAACTGGCTATACTTGGACTTCCTCGAGGACACGCGTTGAAAAATGATCAAGAGCAGCCTACTCTGATACCACTAATCCATATTTTATGAGTAGAATGAAAATGAATACATATTATTATTATTATTATTAACACATAAACACAATGATAACAAAGATACAGTAAAGTTGGTTTCTCTTCAATAAGAAAATGTGATGAAACTGTAAAATGCAGCGGAAAACAAGCTTGCTAGAATGGTGGCGGCTTATCTTTGAGAAGAGATGTGACAATTGTGCTCATTCACAAGAAGATGATTATAATGAGGCTCTGAAGGATTTTTTATGATAAAAATGAATGCCAAAACCCTAGAAATCCAAAAACCTAACCCTAGGAGATGAAACACCAAAATTCATGCGGGTCCCGTTTGGGTAAGTTAGTACATTAACTTCCCAAAGTCGTAAATTTTGCATACAATCTCCGTTTTAGGTGCGTGATAGCCCATTGGAAGGTTCTTTTCAATAAATATGCATTATTCCATCAAAATATGAATCCATCTATATTTTTACTGTGGAACACCAAAAAAACATTTTTTAGATCCCCAAAATGACCCCATAAGTACAGAAAGATGTGTTGACATGAAAACTTCCAAAATAATCCAGCTGGATTAGCTGGGAGGCCATCAGTCTCCACCTGGAAGATGTGTAGGGATTCATACAACCCCAAAAATGTAGAACCCACAATTACAAAGAAGTACAAAAGAATGTGTTGAACTAAAAATTGACAAGAGGAGCCAGTTGGATTAGGTGGGTGGCCACCAATATCCACCTAGATCAATGCTCTAGGTGATTATTTGAGGCCAGAGAGTGACTTCTTCATCCTGCATACTAAATATGAGTTATGAATGAACCCCGGTGGTTTCTCCATGTAGATCTCCTCTGAAACATCACCGTGAAGAAAATAATTCTTCACATCCATCTGGTGAACTTCCCATCCTTTGGTTTCTGCAATGGCTAGAACCAAGCGAATGGAGTCCATACTTGCTACAGGAGCAAAGGTATCATCATAATATATCCCATGAATTTGTTGAAATCCTTTTGAAAATAATCTTTCCTTGTACCTGCTCACCTAACCATCTATTGCTCTCTTGGTCCTATAGACCCATTTTCATCTGACAAGTTTCCTCCCTATCCATCTGGTGAACTTCCCATCCTTTGGTTTCTGCAATGGCTAGAACCAAGTGAATGGAGTCCATATTTTCTACAGGAGCAAAGGTCTCATAATAATATATCCCATGAATCTACTGAAATATTTTTTCAACTAATGTTTCCTTGCACCTACTCACCTGGCCATCAACTTTTCTCTTGGTCCTATAGAACCATTTGCATCTGACACGTTTCCTCCTTGGTGGAAGTGGAACCAGATACCAAGTCTGGTTATTTAGGAGTGAGTCATAATCCTCCTGCATGGTTTCTTCACATAATGGATTTCCCACAAACTCACAGTAGATCTAAAGATCAGAGGATTGAACCATATATCAATGCATGTGCATCATTGGTTCAGAAGATGAAAGTACATGAGAAGGCTCCTCATGATGAGATCCAGTCCTCCTTGAATCCAATGTATTCCCTACAAGGTTTCCTTCTTCCTGAAGTGTGTACTGTGCCAACTTGGGCATATGTTGAAGCTCTAGTGTTGGCTCCCCATCTGGTTGTACTACCTACTCAACTCCATGTATATAATCCTATGAATATGAGTCTAAATATGTAGAAACTGAGTGTATGGAATCATCATCTTTGATGTTTGGAACTGATGGAGGAACAAGAGTATCTATATGTTGCAATGGTGGTGCATGCAAACGACTCTCCTCAAACTGAACATTGCTCTCAATGATGAGATGATATTTAGAGGGATATATCAACCTGTACCCCTTCACATCATATGGATATCCCACAAAGATGAAAGGTGTGCTCTGTGGATCTAATTCTTTCCTCTTTTCAAAAGGAATATGGGCCCATGTGTGAGATCCAAAGATGAATAAGGACATGACATCTGGTTTGTCACCTATCCGAGCCTCAAAATGTGTCATATCCTCAATATATCTATGAGGAGATTTTTTTTGTATGTAAGAAGCACAATTAAGTGCCTCAACCCAAATCTTGGAAGGAAGATACTTCACATGCAAATGGTCATCTCCTTGAGAGATCTATTCTTCCTTTCAACAACTCCATGATGTTATGGAGTGTATGGAATTGTATGTTGCAATTGGATACCAGCCTCATGAAAAATATTATGAACATATATGTTGTTATACTCCCCTCCATTATATGTACAAGGGATCTTGATCTTCTTCTCAGTCCATGTTTCTACTAGAGCTTTGAAGTCTTTGAGATGCTAAAAAACTTCATCCTTTTTCCTGAGAAATAAACCCAAGTATAGCGTGAGTAATCATCAATAAATGTGAGGACATACCTTGATTTGTTGATGGATGGATGTGGAAATGGAACCATGAGATCATTGTGAACAATCTCCAAGGAAGAGGAGGCTCTCCTTGCCTTCCCCTTTTCAAAATTCTCTTTACAACCTTGATTTGTGATCTACCTCACCAATTGCAATAATGGAATTGTCGTGCATGTCAAGTACATAAAATGAATCTGTTGTCAATTCAACCTTTTTACCTATCTAAGTTATATGATAAACCGAGAATAGATTTATAAAAATCTTTCGAACATGTGAAACATTCTCAAAATTTTCATTAGGGAATTCCACTCTTCCATCTCCTACTACTGCTACTGGAGTATCATTTCCCATGATAATCAGGGGTCTTGAGCATGAAATCAAAGAAGTAAAAAATTTGTCTTTCACTTCCATATGATGTGATGCACTAGAATCTATAATCCATTAATCATATGAGGAATGAATTGCAACAAGAGCATGGTGATTACCTTTCGTAGGAGAGAGATCTTATTCCTTCTTCTTATTGTCTCCTTCAGGAATGAAGTTTCCAAGGTTGTTATGTTGAAGTACATGTGTCATAAGATCGATTTGCTTCTTCATGCATGTGGATTCTTCATGATTCAGTTTATTGCGTATTACTTTCCCTTCTTCTTCTTTTTCTCTTTGGAATTTGAAGAGTCTTTGGAACCTGAAGAATCCTTTAAGGGTTTTGAATATCCCTCCTTTTCTTTTTGTTTCTCCTTTCCTTTCTGTTTGGATTTTTATTGCAGGACCATTTTCCATATTGCATGGTGAGTGCATGTGCTTTGGGTTTCTTAATTAGACCCATCTGAATGATTGTCTCCTACTCATGTTTGAAGTAACCAATGAAATGCTCCATGGTAGGAATATTCCACTTTGATCCCAAGAGATATCTGCCAAAATGGAAAGTGGAGACATAGACAACATATTTTGGTCCTAGCTTAGAAAATGTTGTTAGAATAAGTTTCTCCTCTTGTTTAGACTTATCACTACCACAATATTCCAAGCTCAATATAAAAGATTTAAACTTGGTAAATACATCTTGTATATTATCAAAACTTTTAGGATCCAAGGTATTCAACTCTACCTCAAGCATATGACCTATCATCTAATCCTTCTTTCCAAAGAGACCTTCCAAGGTGGTCCAGATCTTATTTGGGGTCTTTCATCCGGCAACATGAAACCATAAATCAGTTAAAAATAATTCAAGAAGAATTCCTGTGGCCTCATCCTTACGGTTCACCCATCTGGTCTTCTCAATCGCTAATGCAGGTTATGTTTCTGTCGCCATCGTCAAAATGTACAATCATTTCATTTTCATTTGGAATTCATCCTTTTTATTTCATTCAAAATAATTGTACGGTGTGATAGTTATAACCAAATTTGACTGAATAATTGGTGTCATATCCATCCCTCTTACTGGTACTAAAAAACCCAGAAACATTCGCCTAAAAAATCACTAAAAACACACTTTTTTCAAGAGTTTCTCATTGTCCCAATGGGCAGCCCGAGACACTGTTGCACCCTGTGTGAAGGATATAATTCTACACTTAGGATAGTGTCGCACCCCTACGCAAGGCTATACTGCGACACTTTCAAGAAATGTGAAAAAATGGTTGTGACAATGTCCAAAAATTTCCAATTTTATAAGCCTGCTTGCAACTGTCGCACCTTTCAACATGGAGAGGTTGCGACACTTTTAGATGTATAGATTACACTCTTAAAAACTATGATTTCCCGCTTCTTTGTCTTGTCTAGTTTTCTCCAAGCAGCTCGACTCTGATACCATGTCAATGTTTCATGGAAACTTGCATAGGAGACCTAGCTAAAGCAAATACAAACAAACCTTATCAATAAAAGGATGAGAGATTCAATGTGGAGGAATGAGAAAATATATTCACACTACTCCAACGAGCTAATAAATATCGAATAATGCAATGAATGAGCAATATACACTCATATAGGTCAAAACATTCCATAATTAAGAAAAATGAACTAACAATGATATTGTTCTTAGGAATGCATATATACATAATAGTGATGATATAAAAATGGAAAGTCTAAAATAAAACTACTCTAGTTAACTAATAGTAAACTAGTAAGTCAAAAATATAAATACTTCCAACATTGAACACAAAACTAAATTCAATGTTACCAATCAACCATCCCTACTAAATTTGGTATTTACACTATCATGCATGATGGAAAGGAAACCAGACCATAACCCAATTTCTATGTTATGCACTTTTTTTACCTTCGACTTGGGCTATCATGGCACAATAAATTTTGTAATGAAATAAAAGAAACTATTCTACATATCCCAAAAGAGTGAAGTCAAATTTATTTGCAAGCCACATTATTTCCATTTGTAAAAAAGTTTAAAATCAAGTTTCCTGGTTAGACGAATGGAATGTAGGGGAAAACAACTAAATCATGCTTCAAAATGTGTGCCAAGTGTGACAATGTTGAAGGCTTACAACTATTGAAAATAGATAAATACGAACAAGTAAATAAAAGGACAAGAGGGAGGTTTTTACTCATAAATTTTAGTTTTCTTCCATGATGGCTCCTTTACCAAGTTTTTAGAGGGTTCTCTACCGTTTAGAAAAGTACCAAGGTAACTATTATATTCCTATCAAGATTATAAAATATTTTAGTTTTTATATATAATAAATTATAATAAAATTTACGAGAAAAGTAACATGCAATGAAAAATATAGTGAAGAAATATGGTTGTATTAAAGAATATAAAGAATATAAATTGTTAGGATCCTATAATTCTATTTATTATTATTATATTAATTATAATTAGGGCGGACTATATTATGTGATGCATTATGTTTTTTTATCTCATATTTATAATAAAGAAGATTTATTTGAATAGTCATCTTATATTTGATATATTGTAAAATGAGGTTTATCTCTTAAAGAAGCTTCTTATTTATTTACAATCTTACATTCTATATGTATGGAATTACTTCTTTTCATATTTATTTGGGGCATTTAGTTTCAAAACAGATGGTTCTTGGTTTGACTCCTTCAAACGAATCATTTTAACATTTTTCTATAACTTATTTTTGAATTATTTTTTAGTGAGTCAAACTTTCAAGGTGCATAAAAGTCATAGAAAAATACATTGAATCAAAATTTCATAATCTAATTTGGTGTATTTTTAAACTTACAAGTTATGCATATTAAGGTTTCATGTCTAGCCTTAAAATTAATATTGCAAAAGTGTTATTAATAAAATGGTTATATCTAAAACTAATGAAATACAAAAAAAATATTACTATCATTGGTGATGACAATAATACAAAATAGTTTTTAAATTCAAATTTTGAAATTTTATCTACAAAATTGGATGCATGCATGATATACCATACAAGTTTGCTTTCCTAAAAGGTGCCAAAATCAACAAATTTGAGAAACATATCATAAGTTTTTCTTATCACTTCAAAATTTAGTCTGGCTCGTGACATCAAAGAGAATAAATATCAAGGTATGACATGACAATTTTTTAGACTTAGAAATTTCAAAGTTACAATAAGGGTGAGGTCAACTGGTAACGACTCCCACTATAAGGGCTTAAAAATGTATGTTAAAATTTGACACTTTCTTATCCTTTTACTCGAAGATCTAGTGATTCAAAATGTGTGACAAAGATAAAATATAGAGTACTGAATATTATGTTTGGTCCACACGGCAAGGGTTAGTGTAACAAATTCCACAGTAGATAAACTTCTAGATAGCTCATCCATAACTTGTGAAGAATGTGAAGACTTAGAGAAATAGGTATGGAAACCGATGTACATATTTAAGAACATGGATAATATGGTGTTTAGAAAGAGAGATTTAATTAGAATATTTTAATATCTAGCATTTGCATAATATAACTAGGTTTGGGGAATTTTCCACTTTGGAAATTAATATGAACTTTCTTTAGTTATTTTATAAACTCCCAATTTCCATAATGCTTTTCTACTTTCAATTGTGTAGTGTGAAGTCCGTATCCTTTTTTACTTACAATTTCAAGAAACAACTAAGTAGATTAGTCTCATTTCATTTATTTTCAACTGACAAGGCATGGTATGAACTACTAAAGTTATTATACAGTTTCTGATGTATATCACCCCATATCAATATAATGAAAAGTCTTACAATATTTAGAGTATATCAAGATTAATTTTCTCTTTCATAATTTGATTTAAACTCTTAGATTCATTTATTAAATTTCCATCGTGTTTTTCTTATACTAAATTCGCTTTCATAATTTGATTTAAACTCTTAGATTCATTTATTAAATGTCCATCATGTTTTTCTTATATTAAACCTTGAACATATAAGAATCCCTTACTCTTTCTTGCTCAGATTATTTGTTTTCCTTTATATCTTCCTTATCTTCCATAAAAATCCATTTTCATGTCAATTGTCTTGATAAAGGTTAGTATTGTCTTGATAAAGGTTAGTATTGATCCAAAATGGAACTGAAAAAAATAAATGATTGTAATACTTGGTATCTACAAGTGAAATTAGACAATTAATGAAGGTTATATAAATAGATAAGGACAATCCAAGATCGAAAACAAATGAAAAAAAAGAATTAAATGTAAGAAAAAGGAAATAGGAGAGAAAAAGAGAGAGGAATAGGAAATGAAAGGTCGATGTTTTTTCCTTCCCATTGTCCCCATCTCTCCTATGCCTTCTTGTAACATGACTACTAGAGGGTATTTTAGCAAGGATGATAGGATGAAAATGAAAAGGAGATGTGTACATTTTTGAATGCCAATGAGCTACATTGTAACTAGAGGATTGTTAAAATAAATATTGAGAAACCATTCAAATGTTAGTTAATAAATAAAATTATTCTTAGTAAAATGGAATTTCTACCTAGGTGATTGATTCAATGGAAATCTCTAGGAAAATGAATAATTGGATGATGTTCTAAAAGATAACATTTTCATGAATAATTGGACACTGGAATTTGAGGGATTTTTTTGCACAATTGTCTTTTCATGGTTCGATATCAAGAATTTTAGAGCACAGTTCTAATAGCTCTTGGAAATAATTTTCCCTTTCCATTAGGTGAATACTACTGGTTAAAATACACATACCATCCATTTCACTCATAATTTAGAGATCAAAGGCTATAATGAAAGAGTTGTTGCAAATTTCAAGGTAATTTCTATTTCTAATCTTTGCAAATAGAAAATCTCTCTCCTTTCTTATAGCATTGGGTATCTATTAAATATGTATACTCCCACCAATTGAGGTGTATTTGCTTCCTAGGCATCTTGCATTGAATACAAATAAATATTTCAAGCTAGAGTTTTTTGGAAAGTTGTAACTATGAACCATTTGGGAATAGAGTCCAGTAGAGGAGTTGTTAGGCTTTACCCTTAACCCACATTTCCGCTACCTTTAGTATTTCCACTCCCTTCATCCAACGTAACTGTGTCATCATCCACAAGTGATGATTAGCATGGTTATGGTAGTTCGATTCATTATTTTTGGGTAACAATCGAAAAAAGGAAAGAATTCCTCTCCTTTGTGAATGATAACGAGTTTAATTTTTATGATCTATTAAGTTATAAAGAGTTTACATTTCGAGTTTGTAAAGTGGACCACCCATTTCTAGGTCTGGAATGATTTATCTCTAAGTGATATCGAAGAGTGATTTCACTTTTGATTATTGTAGAATTTGTATAGAGGTAGCTAGCCAGAGTTTTGTTAGAAAAACATGATCGCGGAGAAATAAAATAAAACAAATTTGGAAATAAAACAAAGAAGATACACAATATTGTTGATTAATTGGGTTAGTTTCCATTAATGTCAACCCTTTAAGAAAGTCATGTAGCGAATTTCGGTAGCACAAAGGTTTGGGTAATGGACCTAAGTTTTTTTCATGGATAATGGTATGATTTTTTATATATTTGCAAGTAATACTATTCTATATGGATAGTACATGTAATCTCATTTCCGTTGGTATGTGGAACATCACAAAACTCCTCACAGTTAGAGAGTTATGGTCATGTGAAGTTGGAGAACCCTCATGAGTCATCTAGAAGACCCAAAAAGTCAAAGTGTTTGCAAAACAAAATATTTAAATAATAAATTTAATGGAGAAATCCTTAAAATAATGAAAATGGGATGCTACATGCAAGTATAAATAAGAGGCAAGGCTCTCTCATTTAATCACACTTGAATATCA
>CBVK0100527771.1:0-11789 GCA_900067695.1 Picea abies | reverse complement strand
ATGGCGCAAGAGAATCTAATTACTCAATCAATCTTACATCAACATCATTTTAATGGAGCAAGATAATCTATTTACTCAATCAATCATACATCAACACCGCCTTAAAATTAAATGACAACAGAACAAACAGTTTCGCTTAGCAATTAAATAGATGAATGACTATACCATTGCAGATGGAAGGAATTGGTAGTGATCATTATTAATGGCTTAGTTGAAGTCTTTCAATGATTAGTGACAATTTGGACTATCACTAACAAATATTATGGAGATGACTTTGGATACACTCGACATAAATCTTGTTAAGTTAAAATAATCAATTTTACAGCTCATGCTTACTAACTTATGAGGATTGATGATTCGGTTGTCAAGAGTGGTGGGTTATATTCACTTACCTTTAGTCAAGTTCTGGATCTACCTCCTAGCACCAAGTTTTGAAGTCTTTGAATGTTTTTTTAGAGTTAAAATCATTTAAAGGAAGTCATTTAAGACATGCAAAATTGATAGTCGGGATAAAAGAGAATATAGATCCAAGGAGTTTAAGATTCATTGTAGGGAGCAACTTATATCCTGACTAGATTAAAAACTTATCAATGAACAATCAATTAATATAATATTATTTATAAATTAATTAACAACCCTTTATTCACTTAATCACTTAATCTAGGATCATCTATATCCCCAATATGACTTGGAGCATTATTATATACTCTATTTAATCTAGATGGAACATGTGAGTTCCCTTAAATGCCAATAATCAATTAAATTAACCATCCTAGAAGGGGAATTCTCAATTAGATCTTGTTAACAACTCTATTCTTATTCAAAAGTGACTACCAACCTTTATCCTTTACAATATTTTAAAATTCCACTCATCCCCACGCATTAAGGATTCATATACTTTAACAATCAAAGGTTTTTGTTTTCTTTTATTTCAGAAACGAACGCATTAAACCAACCATCGAGGGTCATCACGAGCGCCAATGTCAAATACATATCTTATCCCATTAGGATTGTCTTACTCTGGGTATTCACAAGTTACTACGATTTTAAGTGGAAGGTTCCTTAGGCGGACGAATTTATTAAAAGTTTGGGCCTCAAATTTCTCACCGACTACCCTTCGCCAACTCTTTAAGAGTCATGACAATCACTTTAAATAAGTTAACTAGGCACCAATTTCTAAATCTGGAGATTAATGAAACAAGCAGCGAAGCAAGGATACCATCGCGTGGCAGCGAACAGGTAAGTGAGGGACCGTATCCCTGCATGACTCCAGGAGAAAATTACAACTTACCCGCAGTCAACACTTAACAAGACAGTCTCTAGGCAGCGTCTGCGCACCAGGCGCCAAGGATGTACCCCAAGAAATAAAACGCATGCAAATACCGAAATTCAAGTCACTTCTTTTTACCGTTAAGGCATTAATTTCTTCTTATTTAATTTTAAAGGATAGGGTCAGAGAGCAAGGGTATCACAGCAAGTGAGAATCTATTAAATCACTGGAGGAAACAATTTGCAGGAAGGAAAATGCCAAGAGAGACTCAACCCGACGCTGGAAGAAGCAATACAATGCAGGAGAAAATTGCTACTGGATAGTGAGCATATCCAAGGCGCTTGGAAAATATCTGAAAGAAAAATCACCATGGCAGAGAGAGCTCGATTAAATCTCTCTCTGAAAGAAGAATCTCTGGAAGAAAACGCTTGGGAGAAGAACCCCCAAAAAAAAATTGCAGGAAGAAGAAAAAGGCTCTGAGGTAATACGCTACAAGAATTTTGTTATAGGGGAGGCGCATTCCAGATCTCTTCCAGCTCGACTGCAAAACATATGCAAACACCAACACACCAACGCCAAGGGCGAACTTCGACAACCACAGTCTACCATAAATTTTTAGGAACCCTTGCGCGAATTTCTAATGGAAGTGAATTTTTACCTCAAAAATCCTACCTCAAATGTGAATGGATGAAACTAGCTTAACTGCTTGTATCAGTTTCCTTAATCGCTCATCGGATATATATAAACAAGTATTCATTCTCAGTAGTCGTAGTTATGATGCGCTGGATTATAAACGCATATTTACAAGGGTGCTTAAACATAGTTTAACGTACTCGAAATCACTACACCTTTCATGAACTGTAAGGATACTAGAAACCTGTCGCAACTATAACATTTACATTGTGAAGAAGATTTCAAGGTCGATGGTTTTTTGAGAAGTGATTAAATTGGGAAGAGGTCATTTAGCAACAAGATTTATTTCTTGAGTACATCAAAAATTAGATTATCTATTCTGAAATCAATTGGGGAAATTAATCGTTCTTGAAATTACACAAATCACATCTGTACACAGTAGCATCTTAACAATTCATTCCATAAAGCGATAGATTTTTTTACAATGTACATTATTCAATGAATGATTGGATTTCCATAAAGCGATAGATTTTTTTACAATGTACATTATTCAATGAATGATTGGATTTGCATGAAGTTGTATCTTATTCAATATGCGACATAGATAAAACTTATTCTAGGTTGCAAAAATTGTATCACTAATAATCACTTATCCAATACAAAAAAGGAGAATCAATGCGAATTGAAATAATAAAATATTACAAAATTTAACAGAAATATAATTGGGAAATCATTAATCATGTTTATAGAGTACCATAACCAGAAGAAGAATGAAATAACAAAAATTTGCGCTAATCATTTCCTAACTTCTTATGTTAATCCAAGGACTTCATCTGTACCTCCCATACCTCCCAACTAACGCTATGGGCACTCTTCTTCCCCTTATCCCCTTCCCCTCTTTACCATTTGCTTTATAGGATTTTCCTTAATGAAAACTCCCCACTTGCACAATTTATTCACTTTTTAATTAGAGAAATTATAATTATTTCCCCCTTACACTTGTCACCATTTCCGTAAGTTGCACAAGTAATTCCACATTTTATTTTAATTAAAGTCAATTTCCCTCACCCATTCTAAAAGCACTCCTTAAAACACTCCTAGTTGTCTCTTTATTCCCCTTATTTCCAATTAATGACTAGCATCTTACTAAATCTAAATTGAATTAAAATAGAAGTTTTCTTTTAGTTAGACTAGTGTTAACTAGAGTCTAGATACCTTTCTATGCGTACACATTCTTTCATCTCTATTTCTTTCTCATTTTAGAACTCCCTTTTAATACTTTCTCATTTTAGAACTCCCTTTTAATATTTTTTTGCACAGATGTGCCTTATCAAATCTTTAGATATATTTCACTATTTTTATTTCTTAGCTTGATTTACTTTATCCCATTTTATTTAACTTATAATTTAGTTTTAGTCTTCTTACCCAAACTTAGATTTAGGATTAAATTTTGAATAGGCTTAGAATTTCATTTGGGATGGAAAATAAATAATTTTATCCTTAATTAATTAATTAAATCTGACAATGTTTAAATATTTTACAAGGTTTAATTATTCGCTCAAGGTTTTCTAGCCCACCTAGATTCTTTGACTAGTGTTAGTTTCGTGGCGTGCCCTTCAAGACGCACTCCATGCTCCAAGGGTGCCACTCGCCTTTGACTGGTTTTGGTAGTTGTCCAACCCTTGGAGTCAACACTCCATTTGGGTGACCTTGTGAGAGACTAAGGGATTCTAAGGAATAAGGACACTGCCTTATTGCACGCCCCTTAGAAATCTTCGTGAGCGACTGTCTCAATCTGCCCTCACAACATCATGGACCTCTCGAACTAGGTAATCGTTAACCTACAATTCAAGACACAACAGGAGTACCTGTAGGTTTTGACAAGGACTCTACACGCCTCTCCCTCAATATTTGGTCTATGAGCATGGCCCCTTTACTCCTTATGTGAGTCAGATTAGCAAGAAATCGTCAACTTGCATCCATCAACAAAAAATTGTCAATGATCCATATACAAAATCATACTATAATCGATCATCTGTCACATACGCATAAATGAAATACTAAAACCAATACAATCCACTCCCTAACTCAATCTAGAGTCCAAGGAGGTCCATTGATGCCATCGACATCCACAATCTATCAAGTGTCCTTCACACTCAAGGAAAAATCATCAATAGAATCTATCAATACATATATATCAAATAACATTAAATCACAACCATCAACATCATCATAAAAATCCATTAGCAAAACAATAACCATGTACTATAACCAGATCACTTGCACTCAAGTGTCCTCAAAAAGTAATTCGATAACATGTGCTTGCAAGAGAGGGATGTTACAGTAGCTAAGTGTGGACTATACTTGTCCCACTGGACCTTGACCTGGTCGACTGTTTGACGATGTAGTTATAGAATGTGATGGTCCAGAATGCGGATTGGCTCCGCCATGAGTGTACCCTCGTCCAACACCTGCAAAGAACTCATGTCAATCACATGTGTAGGGTCACTAACATGATGTCCCACGAACCTAGGAGAGAGTTTAGCACCATTTCCAAACTTGATTGAACTTTTGTGCGGTTTCACCCACAAGAAAACTCGATCGCCAACTTCATTATTGCGGTCAATGCGATGCGCATCAACATAACTCTTCTATCGATCTTACGCTTCTTTAATCCTTTGTCTTATCATTTTCATTTTTTCTTCCATTTCTTGGATCACTTCTAGTCCTACCAGGACCCTATCCTCAATCTATCAAGGAGTGAGAAATGAGGAAGGACACAACGATCAAGCCATATTTCTATCCATGGAGTGAGCAAAGAGTAAGGGCACATTGATGCATGCATGATCTGTATCAATGGAAAAACAAATGGGAAGGGCACAATGGTGTAAAAAGGAATTCAAAAAGTCTACGTGGGTGGGCGTTTTGCACAGTGGAGATTGAACTGGAAGGGGTATGGGATACTGGCGCAAAGAGGCCTTTGAATTTCTGTGTGGGTGTGTGTTTTTCACAATGTGGAAATTAAACCAGCAGGAGTAGAATCGGTGCTTCTAGGAAATTGAAAATATAAAATCTAGACTATCCTAGAGATTCAAATTATAAATGAATTATCTATAACCTTTAATGGGACAAGAAAACCCGTAAGGGCATCCGAGGACTAAGATGAACAATGTGCAATTCATAATAGAGTGTCCACCAAAATGCGAATGATCCACAGTTATCCAGATTTGTGCATATCAGTATAATTGGAAATTTAGGTGACATACAAAGTGTGCAGAAATTACTATAAGCCCGATCTATTCATAAAAATAAAATTTCAAGGAGGGATGTACGATAGTTTAAATTCTATGCACAATGTTAACACAATATATACATTATGGATTAATGTTTAGATAGGAACACCTGGATCAATTTCCATAGTAAAGAATTCGACAACCATGTATTATAAACCAACTAAAACCATTACAATATTGTATCCAAGGATATTATTGTCGTTGTTGACCTTCAATTTCATGCAGTTTACAACAAATTATAAAAACTTTATTATACAATTAAAATCCAAATGCAGTTTACAACAAATTATAAAAACTTTATTATACAATTAAAATCCAAATGCAATTACAAATTCCATAAAACACTGTAACCAACAACGAACATGGGCCTGGAGATGATCCTCAGCAACTGGCGTCCCTTCTGACGTCCCACTTGTTAATCGTTGATACTTCACTGGTACCTCCTAGCCAACGCTTGGGGTACTCTTCTTCCTCTTTATCCCCTCGAGATGCAAAGGGTCCACGCACACACAACCAAAAATCCTCTAGCTCCTAGCTTTCCTCGCAAGATAGATCCACCTCTCTCTCTCAAGCTAGGTATCCCAACTCTCACAAGTAAAACCAGTCAAACATTTTGCAGCATATCTTTACCCATAACCCATGTGATGTCTTTCCCATCTTGACCATTTTCTGTATAGGTATTTTCTGATTGACACATCCCCACTTGCACAATTAGTTTTCTTTTTAATTAAATAGTTTTAGAATTATTTCCCCCTTACACTTGTCACCCTCTCACCAAGTTGCACAGGTAATTACATACTATATTTTAATTGAAATTCAATTTCCCTCACCTTTCATAAGATCACTCCTTAAATCACTCCTAGTTGTATCTTTATTCCCCATATTCCCATTTAATGACTGACGCCTTACTAAATCTGAGTTGAGTTAAAATAGGAGTCTTGTCCTAGATAAACTACTGGTAGCTAGACTCTAGGTTCCTTTCTATGTGTGCACATATTCTTTCATGATTTATTCTTTTCTTATCTTAAATTTCAACTTGGTATTTTCTTTCACACATGTGTATTAAATCAAATCTTTAGGTTTATTTTTCACCTTTTCTTAATTCTTACTTTATTTACTTCATCCCTTTTTTTTTTAATTTAATTTTTAATTTAGTTTTAGTCTTCTTACAAAAACTTAGACTTAGGATTAATTTTTGAATATGTGTAGACTTTCATTTGGGAACTCATAAGTAATAAATTGCTCACTAATTATTCATATCTGACAAGGTATAAGGATTTTCAAGGTTTGCAATTATTCTTCCAAGGTTTTCTAGGCCGATTAGATTCATTGACTCAAGTTTATTTACGTGACGTTCCCTTCAACATGCACTCTGTTCTCCAAGGGTGCCACTTGCCTTTGATTGGTTTTGGTAGTTGTCCAACACTTGGAGTCAGAACTCCATTCGGGCGACCTTGTGGGAGACTAAGGGCTTCTAAGGAATAAGGACCCCGCCTTATTGCATGCCCCTTGGAAATCTTCATGAGTTACTGTCTCTAGAATTAGGCAATCATTAACCTACAATTCGAGCCACGGTGGGAGTGCTAGTAGGATGTGACAGGATCGTTGCCACACTTCTCCCTCAATATTTGGTCTATGTGAATGGCCCCTTTACTCCTTATGCGATTCATATTAGCAAGCATTTGTCAGCTTGCATCCATCAATGAAACAATGTCAATGATCCATATATAAAATCATACTATAATCGATCATATGTCACATATGCATAAATGAAATACTCAAACCAAAAAATTCCACACCCTGAATCAATCTGGAGTCCAAGGAGGTCCATTGATGCCCTAGGCGTCCACAATCCATCAAGTTTCCTACACACTCAGGGAAACTCGTCAATAGCATCTGTCAATACGCATATAACAAATAACATAAAATCATAATCCATCAACATCATCATAAGAATCCATAAGCGAAACAAATAACCATGTACTATAACCATATCACTTTCACGCAAGTTTCCTCAAAGAATAAGTCAATAACATGTGCTCACAAGAGCGGGATGTTATAGTTGACATCTACTGCACTTCTTCACATACTCTTTGGCGTCTCTAAAAAGTATGGGACAACAGTATCCATGATGGAGTGCCTTGTACCCAATACGTTTATCTACAAAATGGCCCCCACATGGCCCATCATGACAAGCTTTTAGTATCTCATGGAATTCTTCCTCTCGTACACATTTTATGATAATCAAAACAGGCATAGTGTAGAAGAGTTAGCCACTAATTACTACAAGAAAAAGAAACTCTAGTGAAGGTTTTTGCAGAATCCCCTATAAAAATAGCCCAAACTTCCATTTATAGCATATGATACTAGCAGAGGCGAGTGGGTGGAGGCCTTAGCAGATGTTTTACGTCATTTCTTTTATAAGTACATAACACACTGATGCGTTTTATACAACAGGCGCATCGGTGCCCTCAAAACTAGCACACCGTAGCATGGTTATTTCAAATAAAAAAATATTATCTGGTGCGCTACGAAAACAATAACAGATCGGGGTGCACAATTGCTCTAAACAATTGCTCACTATTGCAAGTTTTTTTTTTAAATTTATATACGATGGTGTGCTACTTAAATAAGTGCACTGGGAAGGATGATTTCTCCCAAACAATGTCGCACCATGAATAGGTTTTCTAAAAAAATATAAATCGGTGCGCTCAGTAAATATATATGCACTAGTGAAGATACTTATTTAGCACACCGTACAAGTGTTAAATAAAAAAAAATACCAGCCATAATCTTAATCATATAGAGATGTCAACAGAGAGAGAAACAACAAAAACAATAGAGGTTTGACTTGTACAATGTTTTATGGGATTGAGAGGTGAGGGAGAGGGAAAGGGAGAGGGAATTTGGTTTTCATTAAGAGGCGATCCGATTTATTTTCATTCACCAAGAAATAAATATTGGTGTGTTACATCAATAAACACACCATAATAGTGTTCTTTAAAAATTATCTAGTGTGCAACTTAACACTCAAAGAAGTCGCGCGCTATTAGTAGAGTGCACCGTTATATGCTTAAATAAAAAACATTTATGCACCAATGTAAAATAGTGTCAAAAAAATATTTCGGTGCACTCCATTGTATCATGTGCACTGGTGCACACCAATGCTCCAATATGGAGCATAGTGTTAGGGTTAATTTCCAAATTTACGTGATGCGCTATGTAAAACTAGCCACACCGGGGCATCTATTATTATACCGTACTATGTCATGCTTAAACAAAAAATGTTGCACCATTGTAGTTTTTCAAAAAATGTACGATGGTGTGCTATGTAGTAGTAAACGCACTAGAGCACACGCGTGCCAGAAAATACATGCACCATGGTAGGGTTGTTTTAAAAAAAATATAACCGGTGCACTTAGTAAACATGTACGCCCCAGTAGGGTTGGTCATCGAGTGCACTGGAACAGGGTTTTATAAAAAAAAAAAAACTGACGGTAAAAATTGCCATTTTCAATGTTGTAGAGCTCAAAAGCACTAATGCAACCTTTGTCTATCTGAATTTCCATGCCCTCTGTGATTTCCTTGCTTGCCTTCCTTTCATCTGTTGCTCGGTTTGTGAATTCTGAATTTTTCCAAACGGTGGGAATTTTTTTTTTGAGTACGTCGCAACCATGCCTCCCCGATGACAAAATGTCTAGGTAATGTCCTTGATTCTTCATAACTTAAGTTTTCACTATATTAAAATTTAAAATTGAATGAAATTTTAAGTGTAAAAAAGAATAAAAAAATTGCGCGATGCGTTAGAAATGCTCGGCTTGCATTGCCTATGGTGCGACCTGTAAATTTATAGGGCACATTGTGTACCTTGTTACCTTTTCTCAACAATGCATTGGTAAACATAAATGCACCAATGCATCCATTTAATGATGCACTGAAGAAAAGTATATAACTGGTAGGGAGGTGTGTCAAAGTATAGATAACACACAAGGTCATTAAAGTACATGGTACACCACCCTTATCAGATATATTTTTATGCAGTGCATTGGTAAATGTGTGCATCAGGGCATTCATGTTTACCAAATGCACCGCTAAGAAATGTAACATTGTGTTGCGGTGCATGCTCTAAAGTTTTTGGTGGCACCGTACACAGTGCAATATTAACAATTGGAATGCATCGCAAAAATTTCAGTACTCGGAAATTTGGAAAAGTTTATGTGAAGGTGCATCGACATTCATTACACACACTGGTGTGTGTAGTGAACGTATATGCATCATTTTTTTCTAATTCTAAAAAAATGTTTACGTACGTTAAGATTTTAATTTGTTTTTTTGTTTAAGCATTGCATAGGATAAATTTAATGCATCGGTACATATGTGTTGTAGTGTAGCACCCTAGTGTGGTACTGTTTTACAACGCACTGCATAACATAGTAGAACATAGTTTGTTCGATGCGTTACTTTACACAGACGCACCATGGATGGTGATCACAATATATACGCACCACCTATGGTGTGTGACTCTTTTTTGGGCACATCGATAATGCAATTAACTTATTTTTTGAAGGAAGTTAATTTTCCGTATTTATAGATAAATTTACCATTTAGTTGTTTTTTTTTTATGTTTTATGTATGAGTGAGGATGATGTATTTCATATGTTAATCATGCAGAGACATGAGTAGAAAGAGAAGCAATAGGAGTAGGAGCAGAGGGTGGACCTATGTAATATTGTACGAGAATGGGAGGCAAGGGAGAGGGAGAGGGATTTGTACCCTCACCCTATTACTGCAATGGCTCATGTTCTCTTAAGGAGTGTAGGCCTCCTTAAGTACTATGAGGAGGTTACATCCCTTAAGGTCCACTCCGGGTTATTGGTGCATCTGATCCATCGATGGGATGTCCATCGAAATGATTTCTGTGTGAGTTTGAATCAGTGGTACCATCCCACTGAGGAGGATATTTACTTTATCACTGGGCTAAGGCATCCTTAAGTACTATGAGGAGGTTACATCCCTTAAGGGGCACTCCGGGTTGTTGGTGCATTTGATCCGTCGATGTGATGTCCATCGATAGGATTTTCGTATGGGTCTGGATCAGTGGTACCATCCAATTGAGGAGGATATTTACTTTATCACTGGTCTATCCAGGAGAGGAGAGTATTTACCCAGTTCCCAGATGTCCCATTAGGTGTGGTAATTGGGAGTCATCTCATGTAGTCTTGGTGATATGTTAGGGTTGATGTACTATCATTGACTGATTTTCAGGTGTCTAGTGGATAACTGTGGATCGCCTCTTTCAGTGCAGAGGAGGTTAGGTGCCTCTCAATGTTAGTGATGACCACAACACACTTTATGAGTGATGAACAACGCATTAGTTTCCATATTTTGTATTATGTCGATTTCTTGGTATAGAGGCCACGGTGTATCATATGGTCTACCATTTGTTTGTGGTAGTTTTGTATAGTGCTAGATAGATGTCTTGATATGATACGTGGGAGGTCAAACTTATTTTTTGAGAGGTTTCCAGAGATGAGGCCTACTTTTGTCTGCCAGCCTACTAGGTCGAGGACTAAGTTGTGGATGTGCATGTGGGAGGATATGTTTCCCAAGAGAGGAGGACTAAGTTGTGGATGTGCATGTGGGAGGATATGTTTCCCAAGAGAGGCCAACCTGAGTTTCCAACTAGGATTTCGACAGACACATTGGGGCTACTATCCAGTGCGGCAGATCACATGTTCATCATGGTTCTGTGTCCTTATGTGGGTTTGGATTACCGAGGATGTTCAAACATCCTCTTTACAACTGATGAACCACTAGAATATAGATGTAACATTTATGTTTTGTTTAATTTAATCTAGTTTCATTTTATTATCTTACTTAATTAGAAAAGAATTAATTATAACACACTATTTAACTTGTTTTATTAACTTGTTAATGAATTAACTATGTAATTATTGTTCTGTACTATATATTTTGCAGATTGAATTAACTATGTAATTATTGTTCTGTACTATATATTTTGCAGATATTGACACTTTCATTGGGCACATTCCTCCTCCCCCAACAAATGATGATGAGGAGATGATGCTTGAGGACGCGGTGGGTCAGAGTCCTCGAGTGCATATACCTAATGACATGCATTGTAGGCCTGATACCATATTCAGGTTGGAGTTGGGTGACCGACTCTCTGCACTTTTGACTGTGGTGGGAGTCTTCCCTACCTTGATGCAAGACATCAGGGAAGATCCTACGCTCTTGGATATTTGGAGGGATATGTCGCGTGATATGATTCCTCTTATGCATCATATCGTCGGAGTTCTAGGATACTAGCAGCAAGGATGGATCCCTATGATAGGCACAACTCTTCTTCTAGTACGACCCATTCATCCAGCACCCCATCGATTGATGAGGGTGTTCATGATCATCCTTCTCCATATCCTCCTCCTCCTCCTTCACCTCACCAAGATCATGAGGAGTAAACACATATTCCTCCTCCTCCTCCTGCTTCACCTTACCCAGATCATCAGGAGGCAACACATATTCCTCCTCCTCCTCTTTCACCTCACCTAGATGAGCATGCCAGACCTATTCCT
>CBVK0100527770.1:0-11789 GCA_900067695.1 Picea abies | reverse complement strand
AACCAAAAATGTGGATAACATGTACTCATAAAATGCATTCATCAAAGTGCATTTAAGTATACAATTCCATCATGTACGAGTGCAACTCTACCACTCACTAGACATGAGTACAACTCTCAATGACTATTTATTCAATGCACCCTTGTATTGACTTTCAAAATGATCTTTATCTAAGTCATGCATCTCACCATTCATAAATTGGAAATCTATCCAATGTCTTGATACATCTCCACACACTTCCAATAGTCTTCATAATTACTTGGATGCCTTCCTTTTCGACCTGAATACTACACCAAGAATACAATTTTGTGGTGTTTATTAGTGTTAGAAAAAAGGTTGCAGTCCAAGTTTTATTTAAAGGTAGGAATCTCATTGGGTGTTTGTGTGTCACATAATATTTCTATAACCATACCTTTCCATATCCAACCATGTCCTAGTCTCATACATGACTAGCTTTCCTAGCATCATTCCTATAAAAAGTTCTTATCTTTTATTTTCTTTGGTTATTGCCTCATAACCAAATTAACATGACATGCTCCTAAGTCATTGTGCACATTCAAAAGATAAAAGCTTTGATAACTATAATGGGCCTCTAGCCTTTACCACACCTAGTGGTAACTTAATCATGTTAATGCACTTAATAATACCATACATCATACTATAAAATTCAATTTGGGGAATTTGTCACCTGGATTTCCCTTTGGCAACTATGAAACATAATTTCCAAAACACTAATACTTACCTGTATGGCTGCCATTAAATGAATTTAATGTTACCTGAATAGCTGATGACAGTAGAAGTTTTCATGCCTCTTTATCATCCTTATAATCAACATTCCAACCTTCGGTTGCTTCCTTCTGCTACCGTAATTGCAACAACTTCTTTTTCCATGTATCACCTTTCCTTGTTTATCCCAGAATTCTTCAATTCTTCTGGATTTCTGTATCTTCATGTGCTCTTCACGGTGACCACTGTGCATGATTATTTCTGACTTGAGCACTTTCTATCAAAATAAATCTTGTCTGCCTTTTCTTTTCCATCCAAATAATAAACTGATATTACCTTCAGCTTTTATTTACTTCCTGAATCCATCTATCCCAACTCATACTTGGATGAATTATAATTCCCATCATGTTGTCTTATAGATTTTGGATCTTCAACATCCATTTAATTTTTGGACTGAACTACTTCAACTCTTTCTGGACTAAAAACTTTAGTATTTGAGTTTTCTTTCATTCTTCTCTTCTCCTTGCCAACTAGCCTCAAGCTTGTCTTACATAGCCAATCTCTTAGCATATTGTAAGGATTTGCATATGCTTCCTACTCTAGCTACAGAGACTTAATTAAAAGTACTCAATACTACTTTTAATTTACCAACATAATTTCAAGTGATACTCCCACCCCCTGTGAATGTCACTCAAGGGTCTATGCCATTTGAGATGGATTCTTCTCATTCCCATCTCTTTTTCATTTAAAACCATGCATAGAACCATTTTATTCTTCATGGTTCCTTATTGACTCTCTACAAATATTCAATTCACTTTTAAGTCTTCCTTGGCTTTGACATCTCTATGCTATTATGGAAGTATCTTCCATACCTTTTGAATTGCATCAACAATCCTCTAATATTATTGCTTTCCCTCTTGGATTATTTTCATCCATTTCCATTTTCTTGATATCTACCCCATGAATTCTTCTTCCATTCTCATAGCATGTTCATGGACTTGCAACTACATATTACGCTGATATTAATTTTCAGCATTCCACTATTATTCAGATCCCTCTGATCCAACTCCTGCATGACCCATTCTATTTCCATTCATGTTTTCTGAGTAACCTTAGACAATTAACACCAACTTCCTTCTTGAGGTACTTGATTTATCCCTTCCTTAACTGATCATATCAGTACTTGGATTTTCTTGCTGGCTATTACTTTCCCTTGTCTTGACCAATCTAACTTCAACCTACCTTGCACAATCCACTTCTATCATGCCATAATGATGCCCTTCATACCATGCTTCCACCGCGCACTCTGATAAACATAAGGAAATAATTACTCTATAATTGCATAGCTAATTCGTGGATATGATGCACTCTTGATCCATAAATGCATTAAGCCTCTTCCTTTATCTGATTACTATCATTCTGATAGTCAATTCCTTTTATAATAGATCTGACTCCAATGCATTTCTTAACTTGTATATTGACTTCTTTCGGAGTGAATGCAATTTAAGTAATTCATTCACTACATGATCTATTCCCCTACCCAAATTCCATTGAATACTTCACTAACATGAGAGGACTTCCTGTAGTGGCTTCTAAAGACTTTATGGCTGCACTTAGATTCATACCTTGACATTTTGAGGTCTTGGCTTCTGGTCATCTTATGAAATATTTATGTCATAGCAATCTTTCTCTAAGTACCTATGCTTATTTTTAAATAATTCCAACATTATCCCCTCTTAAGAACTAAATTTTTGGACTCTGCAAAATGTGCAACCAACTAAATTTGTTATGCTAAATAATTTAACAAATTTATGAAATTGTGTACAATTTTGTTCCAATAATGCATCAGAATTCTTCTTCTTCTCTCTTGTGAAAATTACTACCCAAATCATTTTTTTGGGTGGATAATTAGACTCCTCTATCCAATACCTTTCCAACACCTACTCCCATGCTAAATTTTGAGTCTTGAGAAGAAAATTATGGTTATTTGAAATTAGCCCATTAATTGTTTTTCTGTCCATTTTTAAACTTGGCGCAACTATACGTTGTAATTATGTATTTTTGCACCAAATCCATTGGATTTTTCATAGGATCTCAATTGGGTTTCCTCATATACATATTATGGACATTTTTTCCAAGTTTCACCTCATTTTGGGTTCTGGGTTGCTAGTTATAGCCTATTGAAGTTCTAGGCCAATTTGTGTTTTTGGTCCGGAATGCTACAGGTACCATCTTTGCCATGTTAAGCATTTTTAACATGCCCAGAAATTTAATTCAGGTCTTGGACTGTGTTCTATGGTTCAATATATTTCTATTGACTTCTCATGCACCTTAATCTGGTCCCGAAGAAGAAAGTTATGGCTCTTTGAAGCTAGTTGGGTCTTAAAATTTACCCTCCACTGTTTGTGTTGTAACTTTCTCATAAAAGCTTCGTTTGACAAACAATTTAAACCATTAGAAAGATCTATCTGAGCTCTTTCATTTGAGCTGCAAAGACAGAGTGTAATTTTAATACACCTTTGTCTCGTGTTTTTTCAGTTGCTAAAAATGCTCTTAAGGGCTTAAAAAAGGCGCTGCAAAAAGATGACGTTCAAATGAAATAACATGTTGCAGAAAATCATTGGTTTTATGTTGTTATTCATCCTCCAAACGACTCTGCACACACAAATTTCAACCTTAACCCATATTTACCATTCACAACAACACCACAAGGTTAATCGTGCTTGGCGCACTTAAAAACCATTGTGTATCACTTCTTTGTCACACCAATAACTAGCGCGCACTACTTTTGTGTCGCGCGTCAATATCCACTGCGCACGGTTTTGGTTTTTGCACTATTACCTGTTGCACACAGTTTTTGTATCACGCGCTAATATTCTGTGCATATTTCTCTCTATGGACTGCACCATGCCAAATTTCAAAACTCTCCCACCGTGCACAAATACTATGTGCGTACCATTGACTGAACTATGGCGCGACAACATATACCCATATTGCATGCGCACCAACCAAACTCCTCTACGCTATGCCAATATTGCATACACCCCGCATGCCATTATTATGTGTGTGTACACCGAGCACACCTTAATATGTGTGTGTACACCACGCAAGGCTAAATTT
Source organism: Picea abies (assembly GCA_900067695.1). Taxonomy (NCBI): domain Eukaryota; kingdom Viridiplantae; phylum Streptophyta; class Pinopsida; order Pinales; family Pinaceae; genus Picea; species Picea abies. Next base: position 7,943 of record CBVK0100527770.1, on the reverse strand, counting down.
AGCGTGCGCTCTTGTACACCAACATTTTTCCGTGTGGCGCCAAAATTTACTACGTGCACCCGCACACCACATTTTTCTGTGCGGTGTCAAAATTTAACGCACACACCAACACGCCATCATTTTCCCACGCAATTCCCAATTTTTACATATCACAATATTTTTACTACACATCACGCGTTTTTAGTGTGCCCACCTGCGCACATTCATTTTTTTTATGCGTGTCACTTCCTTGTGAACTCCGCTGCAGAAATTGGGGATTTTTCTTAACTTTTCCCCCATTTATTCCATAAACATTCTGAAACTATGAAATTCGCTCAATTTCACCCTGATAACACCCATTCAACCTCTGCAACAACAAATCATTGTGGGTTGAAATTTCTAGAATGGATTTACCCAAAAATCAATTCACGAATTGAGAATTTTATTTACTAATCTCGCTCCATCTGTCATAGTTTCGCTGTAACTTCAAATTCAACCAATTCCAGGTCTGAATTTACTAGAACATATATTAAATCCATAATATCTCACCACTTGTCCAAATTTCTTCAATTTTCCCATGAATTTACCAACCGAAATTGGGGCTTTTCCCAATTCCGCATTGTTATTTCTAAATTTACCATGGATGCTCTGTAACTCGAAATTTCTCCATTTCAAAAACAACCCTCTCTGAAATTTCTCTTCAAATCAACTTGCTCACCCCATCCAGGCTCAGTGTTAAAAACTGAAGCTCTGATACCATGTTGTAACGTCCCCGATCCACCCAGGCTGAGCCACGATAGACAAGAGAATGCCTTCTGTTCTCTCTCTGCAGAATATATTGTAACATACCAATTATACAACTGAGCTATGCCACATAAATTTTTCAAACTACATGCATTTAAAACATTCATACACAAAATTATTGTGGAAGCTTTATATATAAAACGTAACAGACAAATATATTATGTAAATGAATGAATTCATACTGAAATAACAGTAAACATAGATATGCAACATATATAGGAAATACACAAAAACATATAGACAGTTATAACCAAGCATATGATAAACCCATAAAAATAAACACATAAATAACTGTTGGCCCTTGGGTATGGAAGTAAGCAAAGATTAAGGAAGAAAAGAAGGAATGTGAACTACGCGGAAGACACAGTGACTGATACTAGGTCAAAATGAGCAGAAGAGCAGAAAAGACGGAACGAAGCAAGAGAAAGAAAGTCGTTGGATGACGAGATCGAGGATGATAGCTCAGCAAGGAAGACGGATCGTGGACAACTCAACAAGCAGAAAAATCCACCGTTGGATGCTTTGGATCACTGCGTGAGAAGGAAGGAAAAACAAGTTGGCGAAGCCCTAAAAATGCAGGTCAAGTTGACCTAAGGTTTTAGACACCTAGGGTTTTGACACTTAGGTTTGGGCCTAAGACTGTCGATGAGTGATTGTAATGTATAAATAAGAACCTAGATGAGAGAAGAGGGTTCGTTCTTAGTTTGTTGTTCGATTATGTGATGAGAAGAGATTGCTATTGAGAGAGAACTATTATATTGTGAGAGCATTTTGTATTGTAAGATCTTCAGCTGGGTACGAAGATCAACATTGCAACTGGGTGTGCAGAGAGGGGAGAGACAAAGAGGAGAAGAAAGAAGATCTACTAGCTAAGAGTGTAGACAAGAACTGTATGCTTCATCTTAATATATTATAAAGGATAGTTTTGTGGACATATCCCTAGAGAGAGGGTGAATGACGTCTATCTTGTGTTGTGTGTGATTGATGTTGTGTTCTTTGTCAGTTGATATACTGCTATTGTATTACTATGTTAGATCTGACAAATAGTTGTGCGGAGTAGATCTAAGTTGGGATTTGATCTATAGATGTTGTGTTGTTCTTGTATTGGATCCACTTGGTATTCTCTTTAGCTGTAGACATCTTTGTCCTGCAACCCCCCCATAACTACTTCAGGTGAGACTGCATCTACCTCGCAGGTGTTGCCAAAAGGGCTAGTAGTTAGGGCTTGTTGGTGTGCTCTTGGAGTTGAACCTTGGGTCTGCCCCTGTGCCAACAAATTGTTTTGTTTCCTATTTCCCCTTGGGTATAGAAGTAAGCAAATATTAGGGAAGAAAAGAAGGAATGTGAACAGCGCGGAAGACACAGTGACTGATACTAGGTCGAAGTGAGTAGAACAGAAGAAAAAACGGAGCGAAGCAAGAGAAAGAAAGTTGTTGGACAAGGAGATTGAGGATGACAGATCAGCAAGGAAGACGGATTGTGGACAAATCAACAAGTGAAAAAAGCCACGATTGGATGCTTTGGAGCACTGTGTGAGAAGGAAGGAAAGACAATTTGATGAAGACCTGAAAACGTGGATCAAGTTGACCTAAGGTTTTACACACCTAGGGTTTTGGTATCTAGGGTTTTGACAGTTAGGTTTCAGCCTAAGACTGTCAATGAGTGATTGTAATGTATAAATAAGAACCTAGATGAGGGAAGAGGGTTCATTCTTAGTTTGTTCTTTGATTATGTGATGAGAAGGGATTGCTATTGAGAGATAACTATTCTTTTGTGAGAGTAGTTTATATTGTAAGATCTTCAGTTGGGTGTGAAGATCAACCCTGCAGCTAGGTGCGTAAGGAGGGGAGAGACAAAGAGGAGAAGAAAGAAGATCTGTTAGCTAAGAGCACAAACAAGAACTGTATGCTTCATCTTAATATATTATAAAGCACAGTTTTGTGGATGTATCCCTAGAGAGAGAGTGAACCACATATATCTTGTGTTGTGTGTGATTAATGTTGTGTTCTTTGTCATTTGATATACTGCTATTGTATTATTGTGTTAGATCTGACAGATAATTATGTGGAGTAGATCTAAGCTGGGATTTGATATATAGATGATGTGTTGTTCTTGTATTGGATCCACTTGGTATTCCCTTTGGTTGTATACATCTCTGTCCTGCAACCCCCCCATAGCTACTTCGGGTGAGACTGCATTTGCCTCACAGGTGTTGCCGAAAGGGCCAGTAGTTAGGGCTTGTTGGTGCGCTCTTGGAGATGAACCCTTGGGCTTCCCCTGTGCCAACAAATGGTTCTGTTGTTGAGACGGGAATATTCTTGAGGGAATGTCAAGGTGGTTTCCATCAAAGATAGAGATTCAGAATTGTATAGAAGATCAAGAAAAGGACTTCGTTGAAGCCGAGAAAAAGAACCCTAATCTTAGTATAGAGGATTGGTTAGGAAGATATATATTTAATAATATACATGAGATTTTCTTTGGAGGAATCCATCGGGAGCTATACAAGTGGTTAGCTAGGATAGCAGATACCCAGTTTGAGATCAGATCTAGACCTCTTGTGGTTTGGATGTCGATGTTGATCAAGAAGGTCAAGAGAGTCGACAATGTCATGTCACAAGTAGTAGATCATTGGTTTGATAGCACCATTGGAGGGTACATCACTGAGTTTGATGTTGACAGAGTAGAGTCATATATCCAAGCCGAGAGATATTTCTTCAAGGGACCTAGAGGAAAAATTTTACACTTTTTAAAGTTAAAGATCAAGATGATATTGCATGAGAAGAACATCTTGAAGATACAGTAGTTGGTTGAACTAGAAGAAGACAGATTTATTGCAGGATTTCATCAGTAGGTACAAAAGGAATGAGAGAAGGCCTACCATGACAGACACATCAAGAAGAAGGCATTTAAGCAAGGTGATTTGGTATTGAGAAGGCATTTAAGCAAGGTGATTTGGTATTGGTATATGACAGTAAGTTCATGAAGCATCCATGAAAGTTCAGAACGCATTGGCTTGGGCCATATGAGGTTGCCTATGTTACAGAAGGAGGATTTGCATAGTTGAAGACTTTGAATGGAGAATGGAAGGAAGGTTTGGTGAACAGGAGCTGGTTGAAATTGTAATATGACAACCAACTACCTCGCATCTCTCAGTAAAAGTGTGCGGAAAAAAGTCTAGGTACCAGGTGCAGTTGAAACTAGGTACTAGACACATAAAATACAATATGCACAAGGAAGGAAGGGAGGGATAGAGCTAAAAGCACAAGTTTCCCTGGACAGTCTAAAGTCGAAGTAAAACAGAAAGTTCATATATGAAGTGCCTTGGGATGAGTCACAGGTGAGTGTTGGGGGCCTGTTGGCCCTTGGGTATGGAAGTAAGAAAATATTAAGGAAGAAATGAAGGAATGTGAACCGCGCGGTAGACACAGTGACTGATACTAGGTCGAAGTGAGCAAAAGAGAAGAAAAGAAGGAGCGAAGCAAGAGAAAGCAAGTCATTGGAGGAGGAGATCGAGGATGATAGATCAACAAGGAATATGGATTGTGGACAACTCAACAAGCAGAAAAATCCATCGTTGGATTCTTTGGAGCACCGCATGAGAAGGAAGGAAACACGGACTGGCGAAGCTCTGAAAACGTGGGTCAAGTTGACCTAGGGTTTTAGACACCTAGGGTTTTGGTATCTAGGGTTTTGACACTTAGGTTTGGGCCTAAGACTATCGATGATTGATTGTAATTTATAAATAAGAACCTAGATGATGGAAGAGGGTTCATTCTTAGTTTGTTGTTAGATTATGTGATGAGAAGAGATTGCTATTGAGAGAGAACTATTATATTGTGAGAGCATTTTGTATTGTAAGATCTTCAGCTGGGTGTGAAGATCAACCCTACAACTGGGTGCACATAGAGGGGAGAGACAAAGAGGAGAAGAAAAAAGATCTGCTAGCTAAGAGTGCAGACAAGAACTATATGCTTCATCTTAATATATTATAAAGGACATTTATGTGGGCGTAGCCCTAGAGAGAGGGTGAACGACGTATATCATGTGTTGTGTGTGATTGATGTTGTGTTCTTTGTCAGTTGATATATTGCTATTGTATTACTATGTTAGATCTGAAAAACAGTTGTGCGGAGTAGATCTAAGTTGGGATTTTATATATAGATGTTGTGTTGTTCTTGTATTGGATCCACTTGGTATTCCCTTTAGTTGTAGACATCTCTGTCCTGTAACCCCCCCATAACTACTTTGGGTGAGATTGCATCTACCTCGCAGGTGTTGCCGAAAGGGCCAGTAGTTAGGTCTTGTTGGTGCGCTCTTGGAGCTAAACCCTGGGTCTCCCCCTATGCCAACAAATGGATTTGTTTCCTGTTGCCCCTTGGGTATAGAATTAAGCAAAGATTAAGGAAGAAAAGAAGGAATGTGAACCACGTGGAAGACACAGTGATTGATACTAGGTCGAAGTGAGAAAAAGAGAAGAAAAAATAGAGAGAAGCAAGGGAAAGAAAGTCATTGGACGAGGAGATCGAGGATGATAGATCAGCAAGGAAGATGAATTATGGACAACTAAACAACCAAAAAAATCCATCGTTGGATTCTTTGGAGCACCATGCGAGAAGGAAGGAAAGACAGGTTGATGAAGACCTGAAAACGTGGGTCAAGTTGACCTAGGGTTTTAGACACCTAGGGTTTTGGTATCTAGGGTTTTGACACTTAGGTTTCGGCCTAAGACTATCAGTGAGTTATTGTAATGTATAAATAAGAACCTAGATGAGGGAAGAGGGTTCGTTCTTATTTTGTTGTTTGATTATGTGATGAGAAGAGATTGTTGTTGAGAGAGAACTATTCTATTGTGAGAGTAGTTTGTATTGTAAGATCTTCAGCTGGGTGTGAAGATCAACCCTGCAGCTGGGTGCGTAGGGAGGGGAGAGACAAAGAGGAGAAAAAAGAAGATCTGCTAGCTAAGAGCACAGACAAGAACTGTATGCTTCATCTTAATATATTATAAAGCACAGTTCTGTGGATGTAGCCCTAGAGAGAGGGTGAACCACATATATCTTGTGTTGTGTGTGATTGATGTTGTGTTGTTTGTCATTTGATATACTGTTATTGTATTATTGTGTTAGATCTGACAGATAATTGTATGGAGTAGATCTAAGCTGGGATTTGATATATAGATGATGTGTTGTTCTTGTATTGGATCCACTTGGTATTCCCTTTGGTTGTAGATATCTCTTTCCTGCAACCCCCCCATAGCTACTTCGGGTGAGACTGCATCTGCCTCACAGGTGCTGCCGAAAGGGCCAGTAGTTAGGGCTTGTTGGTGCACTCTTGGAGATGAACCCTGGGTATTCCCCTGTGCCAACAAATGGTTCTGTTGCCAAGATGGGAATATTCTTGAGGGAATGTCAAGGTGGTTTTCATCAAAGATAGAGATTCATAAGTTAATAGAATATCAAGAAAAGGACTTCATTGAAGCCGAGAAAAAGAACCCTAATCTTAGTATAGAGGATTGGTTAGGAAGATATATCTTTACTAATATACATGAGATTTTCTTGGAGGAATCCATCAGGAGCTATACAAGTGGTTAGCTAGGTTAGTAGATACCCAGTTTGAGATCAGATATAGACCTCCTGTGGTTTGGACGTCGACTCTTTTTAAAGTTAAATATCAAGATGCTATTGCATGAGAAGAACATCTTGAAGATACAGTAGTTCGGTGAACTAGAAGAAGACATATTTATTGCAAGATTTCATTAGTAAGAACAGAAGGCCTACCATGACAGACACATCAAGAAGAAGGCATTTAAGCAAGGTGATTTGGTATTGGTATATGACAGTAAGTTCATGAAGCATCCAAGAAAGTTCAGAACGCATTGGCTTGGTCCATATGAGGTTACCTATGTTACAGAAGGAGGAGTTGCGCAGTTGAAGACTTTGAATGGAGAATGGAAGGAAGGTTTGGTGAACAGGAGCCGGTTGAAATTGTAATATGAAAACTAGTTGCCTCGCATATCTTAGTAAAAGTGTGCGGAAAAGGGTCTAGGTAGTAGCTGTAGTTGAAACTGGGTACCAGACACATAAAAGACAATATGCACAAGGAAGGAAGGGAGGGATAGAGTTGAAAGCACAAGTTTTCCTGTGTAGTCTAAAGTCGAAGTAAAACAGAAAGTTCATATCTGAAGTGCCTCGGGACGAGTCACAGGTGAGTGTTGGGCACCTGTTGGCCCTTGGGTATGGAAGTAAGAAAAGATTAAGGAAGAAACAAAGGAATTTGAACTGCACAGTAGACACAGTGACTGATACTAGGTCGAAGTGAGAAGAAGTGCAGAAAAGATGAAGCGAAGCAAGAGAAAGCAAGTCGTTGGAGGAGGAGATCGAGGATGATAGATCAGAAAGGAATATGGATCATGGACAACTTAGCAAGCAGAAAAAGCCACCGTTGTATGCTTTAAAGCACCGCGCAAGAAGGAAGGAAACACAGATTAGTGAAGCCCTGAAAACGTGGGTCAAGTTGACCTAGGGTTTTAGACACCTAAAGTTTTTGTATCTAGGGTTTTGATACTTAGGTTTCAGCCTAAGACTGTCGGTGAGTGATTGTAATGTATAAATAAGAACCTAGATGAGGAAAGAGGGTTCGTTCTTATTTTGTTGTTCGATTATGTGATGAGAAGATATTGTTATTGAGAGAGAACTATTGCATTATGAGAGCAGTATGTATTGTATGATCTTCAGCTGGGTGTGAAGATCAACCCTGCAACTGGGTTCACAGTGAGGGGAGAGATAGAGAGGAGAAGAAAGAAGATCTTCTAGCTAAGGGCGCAAACAAGAACTGTATGCTTCATATTAATATATTATAAAGCACAATTCTATGGATGTAGCCCTAGAGAGAGGGTGAACCATGTATATCTTCTGTTCTGTGTGATTGGTGTTGTGTTCTTTGTCATTTGATATATTGCTATTATATTATTGTGTTAGATATGACAGATAGTTGTGTGGAGTAGATCTAAGCTGGGATTTGATATATAGATGTTGTGTTGTTCTTGTATTGAATCCACTTGGTATTCCCTTTGGTTGTAGACATCTTTGTCCTGCAACCGTGAGATCGGAAGAGCGGTTCAGCAGGAATGCCGAGACCGATCTCGTATGCCGTCTTCTGCTTGC
>CBVK0100527769.1:0-11791 GCA_900067695.1 Picea abies | reverse complement strand
TAGTTCTCATCCAGAGTGGGTTAAAGGGGGATGTTGTCCAATGGATTATGGCATGCAGTATAGCAGTCCTCATTAATGGCTCTCCGACCTCTTTTTTCAAAAGTCACCAAGGGTTGAGACAGGGTTGCCCCCTCTCTCCTTTGTTGTTCCTCCTTGTCATAGATTGTCTAAGGAGACAGATCAAAAAGGTAGCTTCCAGTGGTTCATTCAAAGGAGTCAAATTAGCAGTTGACACTTTTATAACCCATTTATTATTTGTAGATGATGTACTCATTCTGGGGAATGGAAATATTGAAGAATGGACTACTCTTTATTCAATTTTAGAACACTTCTGTCAAGCTTCAGGCATGGTTATAAACAGCCAGAAATCCTTCTTTATAGCCCAGAATATCACTTCAGATCTAGCCAAAAACTTGAGTTATGTTTATAATATTCAATTCCAGAAGTTCGATGAAAGAATCAAGTACCTAGGATATTTTTTAAAAGCAAATAACTACAGAGTGGCTAACTAGATTTGGCTAACCAAAACAAATGAAAAAAGAATTGGAAGTTGGACATTCAGGTGGCTTTCCCTTGGTAGCAGAGTAGTACTGGCAAAGGAGGTCTTGCAGAGTTTACTTGTCTACTGGCTTAGTCTACTTAAAATCCCTTCTTCTGCATTACATCAAATCAAAAAACTCATCTCAAACTTTATTTGGAGAGGCTCCAGAAAAACAAATGGCTTCCATCTAGCAAGCTGGAAAAAGATCGCTCTCCCTAAGGATTGCAGAGGATGGGGTTTGCATAATTTCGAATGGTTTGCCCAAGCTCTTGCAGTGAAATCATGTTGGAGAGGCCTCTTTGGCGATGGACTCTAGAGCACAGTGCTAACGAAAAAATACTTGAAAGGAATCGATGTTCCTTATTGGATCAAAAGGAATAATTTTCATTTTCCATCTGCTTCCATCGTATGGAGATCCCTAATGCCAACCCTTCCAATAATTTTAAGATGGATAGCTTGGTCTGTGGGTAACAGTAAGTTAATTTCTATTGGCCTAGATGCTTTTATTGGAGGTAATGACAGGTGTTTTCTTTCCCCTGCACTCATTACATTTCTTCATAACCAAAACATCTATACTTTATCCCAAGTAGCACACCCCAAAGATACACGCAGTATGACGGAATGGTTAGACTCCAACCACCTTAAAATAACTGGTCTGCTTTCTTTAGAATGAGATTCCTTTGTATTAACTCTACGATCAAGCGAAATCACCCTCTCCACCTCAAACGAAAAATTGGTCTGGTCATGGAATCCCTCGAGAGGATCTGTACTCGTCAACTCTGCATTCCTTTCCATTATCAACAAAAAATTTAAGGAAGAGAAATGATGGTGGTTCAGAGCCATATGGGTAATCAAAATTCCAAGTAAAATTAAACTGTTGGCTTGGCTATGTCTGAAGGACAATATTCTAACAGGGTTAAATTACCAGCTTAGAGGGGGAATCGGTCCTTTTACATTCAGCTTTCGCCTCGCTACCGAAGACTCAATAGACCATATCTTTAACACCTGTAAAGTCTTGATTTTTATATGGAAAGAGATACTAGCCTTATTGAAGATCTATGATGAATGGGGCGACCAATCATTAGAAGGAAATCTCCACAATTGGTTCTTCAAACATCCAAAGAAAAGACACGTCCCCTTCATGGTGATTTGGGGCATATGGAAATATTGGAATAAGATCTTATTTGAAAACTGGCAAAGACAAGACTCTGCCATTATAAAGAAGATCTTTTTCTTAATTCAAGAAATTGAAGAAGATAACAAACTATATAAGATGGATCTCATCCTAAATCCTATTTTTTTTTATGATACTCCAATTGGCTTTTTTGATGGGGCAGCCTCACGATATAAATGTGGCATTGGTTTATATATTAAACTCATCAATGTTCACAACTACAAAGGCTTTTTTGCAGGAGGAGAGGGAAACAACATGAAAGATAAACTTATGGGACTATGGAGCCTTTTACATTTGGCAAAAACTCTGACTTTGAACAGATTAATGATAGAAGGAGACTCCAAAGCTACCATTGACTCGATTAAAGGTGTCGCAAAACTCAATTGTATCTATCTCAAACCCTTGCAACAGAAAATAAAAGAACTCCAAGAGAAGTTTGAAAGTGTTAAATTCATCCATGTGCACAGAATTTACAACGAGATTGCTGATCAACTATCAAAACAAGTGTTAAATTGCCCCCGAGATTGCTTTATCTTGAGGAGTACAGTGCACACAGAGAAAATACCATTGTTCTAATCACAACATGTTTTCACATTCATCATTCTTGATACTAGTCTTTGTTATGATAATGTATTAAACAAGTCAGCAAGTCATCTACAAGGAGGAATTAGATACATATAGCATATAGTCAAAGCATCTTAAACTTACGTTTTTCTCATGGAGAAATATGAAAACAAAAGTGAAATATCAAAGATATGTAATTATAATATTCACTTGATTGATTCTTTTAATAGAATAGCAGTGAGAATGCTTTTTTCCTGGTGAAAAAAAATATATGGGATACATCACATGAAAGCGCATACATACCTAGGATACAATGAGATAGGGCTATAGTGACTTAGGGCACTTTTAGATCTTAGCAAGTTGAATTTACAAGAATGTACAATGGTGACAAAATCTCTAGGTTGTTGTCTATAGCTTTAAGTATTTTTAAGTGAATCTGATTTCAAGGGCACATTTTTTTTTTTACAATAAATATATTTTGTTTCATGAACTACTAATTTGATTTACAACAAGGAGATCACTAGCAAACAATTTGTGTAGGTGTTAAGATTAGAAAATTGACATCATATATTATCCCCCTATAAGGGAAAAGTGTTAAGATATTACCATTGTTCTTGATTCTAGAATTAAATTAACTACCAACTTATCTATCTTATTATGTTTCTAAACTGAGAATAAAATGCTTCATTATATTCGTAACTAAGATGCAAACATATGCAACGTTAATGGTTGTTTCAAAATCAATACCCAGATTTTTATGCCAACGTTTGAAAGAGTTTCTATACAATATGGTACCCCTTCTTGATGTTTTTCTTCAATCACGGTGTATCCTATCAGAATAAGCTCCCTTTCAATCAAATCAACAACCTCATCCATTTTTTTTCCTATTCACAAAAAGAAGATTTTTCTTCTATGAACTTAGCATTCCACTCTTCATAGATATGATTATTTAGGTCCCTACAAGAAAGGCAAGAATATCAGCTCCAAATTCATCCAAAAGTTCTCGAATTGTCATTTTTATGGAATCGATTCCCCCAACCAAGTTTTCATTTTTATGGAATCAATTCCCCAACCAACTTGTCATAGATAACACTGTCAACAGCCTTGCAATATAAGAGTAGTCTTCCAGTTGGGTAGAGACAAATGACTAACTGACACTTCCTTGTACCCTGGAATTATAAAACATTCAAGATATCATATCCATCATCTTGAATCTTTCCCATTTCTCAATGTGATTCACGGAAATGTATTGTAGTCCACGTTTTTTTCTAAAAAAGAACCCAAAATTCTTTGATGCAATCACAAAGGCATATTCATTTAGACATGGAACCTGATATGTTATTTTCTCTTGTGATACATCACCTTCAGTTAACATTGTATAACATATTGCAAGGCACCTTAAAAATTCTTTCCAGATATCGGGACGATGAGAATTTCTTCAAGCACCACACATCCGTCTCATGCCATCAAAGTTGAAAGAGACCTTTGGAAGCGTTAGTCAATTCCCACCTATTCTTGACAAACTATATTGAGTGAATCTAAGAACTCCATTTAAACTCAATTATTGGATATTCTTTCAATTATTCAGTGAATTGAGGGCATCATCAGAGAAATTCATGTAATAAATGAGTCTAATAGTTCGAAACCTCTTAAAAATCCTAGCGATGGACTCGAATCTGCAAAAATCTAGCAAATTGGGATTATCAGGCAATGCAATCTCCTCGAGCATAGCACAAATAGTCATAAACTCTACAAACCATACATCTGAAATGGATTCCTAGAATCGGTCTAGATTCCATAATTATAATATTAGAATAATTTTTAGGACAATTGAAGGTCAACTGTAGATGTGAGTCCTAATAGTGAGCTTGTGGGAAGCCCATGTAAGCACATCATTCCACTGTTCGTGGACCATGGATGTCGAGACCATATTTTGCAGCTCTAACAGACACACAAGGATGTGGGATAACACTTCTTTGTCTGTCATGGATAGATACATGCTACTGTTCATTGAGGTATTTCAACCCAATGCATTCCTACGCAGATTAAAAGATGAGAAATAGAGTGAAAATTGAGGCCACATTAAGAGATGAGAAATGGTACTAGTTTAGCAAACTAGAAGAGGTGAAGAATTGATTAAATTAAGGTTTTATGTAGAGAAAGAAAATCGCACGTGAAGGAGGAGATGGATTGAAGGTGCATTAACAACCATTCAGAAGCATAACGATGAGAACCTAATGCCTCGACATGTAGAGAATGTTCTTGAATGGAGATAAGAGTCAGGTTGACTAGAGATTGACTACAACGATTACCAATCCGAGAAACATTCTAGGAGATGGAAAACCTAACACTTGGAATCCAAGAAATGTTGCTAGAGATGGAATCCCTAATGGTTGCAAACAAAATAGATGAAGGCACCTATTGGTTGGACACAATAGAAACGAAGCCCCAAATGATGTTAGCGAAGTAACGTAGATTGGAAGAAATACGCTGGAATGAAACGTTCATGGAAATAAACGAGACATAGTTTTAGAAATAATGGAACTAAACCATGATGCTATGTAAAACTACCATATCTTTATTTAATCCCTAACCCCAACCTATTATATTTCCATAAAGATGGATGGAAGAATTCCAAAAAGATATCCAATTTTTTCTTCGAGTCCTTTCCTTTAATATTACAATATTTTTAATTTTATCAAAAAGTACAAACAATAACTAAAATATAACACAATTACATACATACATTTTATATTTGAATGGTGAAGGTTTCTACTCTCGTCTAAATTTCAATAGAGGTTTATACAAACAATGAATTTGAATGGTGAAGGGTTTTCTTCAAGCACCACACATCCGTCTCATGCCATCAAAGTTGAAAGAGACTTTTGGAAGCGTTAGTCAATTCCCACCTATTCTTGACAAACTATATAGAGTGAATCTAAGAACTCCATTTAAACACAATTATTGGATATTCTTTCAATTCTTGAGTGAATTGAGGGCATCATCAGATAAATTCATGTAATAAATGAGTCTAATAGTTCTAAACCTCTTAAAAATCCTAGCGATGGACTCGAATCTGCAAAAATCTAGCAAATTGGGAATATCAGGCAATGCAATCTCTTCGAGCATAGCACAAATAGTCATAAACACTACAAACCATACATCTGAAATGGATTCCTAGAATCGGTCTGGATTCCATAATTATAATATTAGAATAATTTTTAGGACAATCGAAGGTCAACTGTAGATGTGAGTCCTAATAGTGAGCTTGTGGGAAGCCCATGTAAGCACATCGTTCCACTGTTCGTAGACCATGGATGTCGAGACGATATTTTGCAGCTCAAACAGACACATAAGGATGTGGGATAACACTTCTTTGTCTGTCATGGATATATACATGCTACTCTTCATTGAGGTATTTCAACCCAATGCATTCCAACGCAGATTAAGAGATGAGAAATAGAGTGAAAATTGAGGCGACATTAAGAGATGAGAAATGGTACTAGTTTAACAAACTAGAAGAGGTGAAGAATTGATTAGATTAGGGTTTTATGTAGAGAAAGAAAATCGCACGTGAAGGAAGAGACGGATTGAAGGTGCGTGAACAACCATTCAGAAGGATAACGATGAGAACCTAATGCCTCGACACGTAGAGAATGTTCTTGAATGAAGATAAGAATCAGGTTGACTAGAGATTGACTACAACGATTACGAATCCAAGAAACATTCTAGGAGATGGAAAACCTAACACTTGGAATCCAAGAAATGTTGCTAGAGATGGAATCCCTAATGGTTGCAAACAAAATAGATGAAGGCACCTAATGGTTGCACACAATAGAAACGAAGCCCCAAATGATGTTAGCGAAGTAACGCAGATTGGAAGAAATACGCTGGAATGAAACGTTCATGGAAATAAATGAGACATAGTTGTAGAAATAATGCAACTAAACCACGATGCTATGTAAAACTACCATATCTTTATTTAATCCCTAACCCTAACTTATTAGATTTCCATCAAAGATGAATGGAAGAATTCCAAAAAGATCTCCAATTTTTTCTTGGAGTCCTTTCCTTTAATGTTACAATATTTTTAATTTTATCAAAAAGTACAAACAATAACTAAAATATAACACAATTACATACATTTTATATTTGAATGGTGAAGGTTTCTACTCTCGTGTAAATTTCAATAGAGGTTTATACAAACAATGAATTTGAATGGTGAAGGGTTAAATTTCAATAGAGGTTTATACAAACAATGAATTTGAATGGTGAAGGGTGTTTACTCTAAGGTAAATTTGAATAGAGGTTCATACCAACCTTGAATTTCAATAGAGATTTATACTTTGTGATGAAAGCGAAGGGTTTATACTCTATTATTAATTTTAATGTGAATTTGAACATAGATATATTTCCAATGAATTGAAACAAATTGAAACAAAGGTAAACTTGAGTGAATTTGAATGAAACTTACAGGAGGTTGAAAATTTGAGCAATCATTTTTTACTCTTCATAAATTATGTGCATAAGTTCATTCTATTATTTTATTTTATTTTCAGTATGAATGTTTCACCACATATTCTAAAATCTCAACCTAACAAGGGGAGGCCTAACAAATCCACCCTGGATATTTTTTATGAACATATAAATTCATTAGGAAAAATAAGAAAATAGAGAGAAGATAAGATCCAAACAGAGTTAGAGACAATACTTGATAACAAATTTAGATTGTTAGAAGACAATATTTAGACACTAACACATAATAAAATATTAGGGTTTGAAAATCACTTCATAAAATAATAGCCAAAATATAAGAAATGGAAACAAAAAAACAACCCCTTAGTTTGTCCCTAATTAGTCTAGAAAATAGATTGGATATAAAAGCCATCAAATAGGAAACAAATAAGATAATAAAAGTTTTTATATAAAAGAACAACCACATGAGTAAACACTAGAAATATTAACAAAACTAAAAAAGAAATCACAAATTGAAATAACTTAAATAATAGAAGTAAAGAAGTTTAAAAAAAATAATTTAACATAAAGATACTTTTATATATATATATATATATATATATAATGTTAGGAATGCATAGTTATGCTCATATGTAGGGTATTTAATCACTAAATGCTATTATAGTGAAAAAAATTTGTGTGGGCATGGCCTAGCTTGGAGTTGGGGATACTGCACTAGTGGTAAGCGTGAATGATTTCCAATACCCCTTCCATAGAAATGAGAAACATGGTTCACATACGCTTCATCCAAAGAGGTAGATGGAAGAATAATAAACAAAGTTTCCTCCAATGTTGAGACTAGAGGTACATGAGGCATGTTGGGGATGTACGCTTGTAGACAAGGGTATGTTCTAAGACATATTTGATCCCATGGAATGTGATAGTTAGATAATATCCATGGAATTCTCATTGGTATGCACTTTAAGGGGACCAATTTCAATGGTAGGTAGAGAATCCATCGAGGTTGAAGCATCTTGGCGAGTAGCATCCCAATGGTGTAAGATAGAAAAAGAATATCGATGATAATGATGAGAATAATGACCATACCTATCACACAAAAAACAAGGGTGATTGGTGGATATGGCAATAATATACCTGGACAAGAAATCTAAAAGAGAGACTTCCATGGTGGGTATGGAGGAATCAAGTTCTAAGTCCTTGTCATTGTAAAGTTATTTTAATTTAGGGAACCTTGGATAGTTTAAGATAGCATGGATGGAGACATCACATATGGAACATGATGTTATGTGTCTATATGGAGTGGTTTGGGTTTCCATGGTTGGGTTGGGAGTGTCTTTTGTGGATATTCTTTTGGAATTTCTCCCTTTGTTATCTTTCTTGGTTTTAGGTTTGGGTTTAGGTGGGTCATGTGGTGGTCGAGAGTGGACTTTTTGGTAATATAGTGGTGAGGGGGAAGGAGGTGGAAGTGCAATCTATGGAACTGGCTATGGGATATTGGTGCAGACAATGATGGGCTACATAAGGGTTAAATAAAAATATAGTCTAAGTGTAGATATCGGAAGTGGGGTGGGAAATGGGTGATGAGATTCCCATTTTTCGTAAAATATTATTTCAAAAGATAAAAGAAGCCACGACCTTCATGGTGTACATGAGGGTAAGTGAAAGAAGTTTGTGGACAAAAAAGTGGCAAGGCCATGAACAAGAACGTGCACCCATTCATACATATATAGGTTTGATTGTGGCCGAAAATCCATGTGGATTTCAATGTAGATTAAGCAGTAAGAGCACTTAAGAATGTGTGATCTTACAAGTGTTTTTTAATAAATGACCTAAGAGTGATTTTGTGCATATTGTGCACAAAATTGCCCTTGTGTTTCTCATTGGGAAAGTAGAGTGAAGAGAGGAGGAAGAAAGGGCATTGCCACCACCACCATGTGTCCAATTATGTTACATTTATCTTAACTTTAATCTAATTTAGCCATTCTAATTTAGTATTTTTATCCCAATAATCTAAATTGAAAAAAAAATATTATTTAGTATTTTAAATAAAAAAATGAAACTAATATACATGCCATGGATGTTAAATTGCGGTGTATACAATACAATGGAACTCCAAGAAAATTTAAACCCCTCACAAGAAAATGAAGAATATCAAAACCCCAACCCACCACCACCACCACACAATGTAAATAATGAAATTGATGAGGGGTTGGTGATATTAAGAAACCTTGAGAAAATATTAAGGGAGACTAGAGAACCTAGTAGATTCTCCTTGTCTAGTTCTTTGGACATCATTAAGTAGTCCATTGCAAGTGCCGAAGGGAAATTGACATCTATTTATAACTATAGGGAAAGAATGTACAAGTATTATAGAACTAGTTTGGACAGAAATCAAATCAAAGAAATCGGCATTTCAAAACAACAAATATTGTCTATTTTTAGGGATCCTAGAAATGGACAAGAACTACCATTGACTAGGAATCACATATCCTTTTATTGGTGCAGGCGTCCCTAGATTAGTCAAAATTGGATGGATAGGTGGTACATGATTTTTGATAAACCTCCCTATAATAATGTTAAGATGTCTTTATATTTTCTGAGGAAATTATGGGTTGAGTTTTTTATGGGTAAACATGTCAACTAATTTGACAATAGTGACTTCCACAGGGTGGATTGAGGATCTGCATAGGACCAAGAGAAGGATAGGCATGACTCTGATTTAGGTCCACATCACCCTGGATGAAGGCTTGAGCCTAGACCCAACATCCTCATGTTGCAGAGAAATTTCAGCATGTAGAGCTAGCCATCTCATCATTGACTTGTAGCCCACTGTAACACAATATTTGTGTTGCACTATCTTGACCTTAGGTGCATGCCAGTGACATTGATATGGGGTTTGGAGCATCAGCATGCACCTGACAGTACAGTGAGATGGCACATGGACATAACATTTATCCATGTGAACCTCAGAGATGCTCCAGTTGCGGGAAGACGTGCTATGGGCCTATAGAGCCCACTCGACAACATAGCGTCATGGAGGAGGTTAGCATCTTAACCCATTTTTTTGTTCTTCATCGCTATATATTTATTTTTATTTTGTGTATTTATATAGATATTTTATTGTATGTTGTTTTTCATTTTTTGCGTCCCAAAAATAGACCCTCTATGCCTATGGATGCATCAATTCCTATCCCAACCATTCAAGCAATAGTAGATGCATCATGTTCATTGTGTGCACTGTACACATAGGTATGTATCACATTTGATCGATTCAGCATAGTCAGTTCTTTATATTATGACATCCTCAAATTTTTTATATGTTCTCTTGTTTCTACAGGATTTGGAACGAGGAGATGTCGCGGGTTTTCCATCTAGAATGGACAATTTACGAGAATCACAGGTATCATGTGCAAAGTTAAATATCATATAATTCTCAAATTGTTTGTGTTTATGTTTTTGAATTTTAGTATCTGGTAATAATAGTTCAATTTTATTCATATGTATACAAACCATCGATATATTTCCTAGGTATAGTAGTATTCCACCCTCTCAGAACCTAGGCGGTGCTTCTAGGCTTCCTTTCTCCAGACCTAGGGTGTTGGAATCTCTTTTATAGCCTATGAGGGTCCATCACAACCCACCTATCTACCACCCAACCCCACCACCACTTTCGACCTGATCGCCAGAGACTACCACAATAGAGGTTGTCTCAGAGTAGGTTGTACAATCTAGTTCTCCATCTGCCAGTGAATCTCCATCAATGCCTAAGATATTAATGATGAGATAATGCATTAATGATAATTTTTCATGTTTCATGAATTTTTTTTTACACATATTTGTTTAATTTTCTTGACTTGATCCTTGTAACTGATGCAGGGTGGCATTTCAGAGAGACTGGGGTGACGGAGGAGGGTAACACCCTCATCATTGACAGTTTTGATATACGATGAGTTGTCTTAGGTTAAATTGAAAAGTATCATTTTTTTTATTAATTCATTGATGAAAGAAACTTATAACATTTTTTATTGTTTGTGCAGTCTCTAGAGCATTGAAGCACTCCCAGGCCTAGAACCTCCTAAAGTGCATCCTTGAGAAAGAGAATAAAGATAGATTTCCAGGATGATCCTCACAGTGGCGAGGGTGGAAATGGTACATGATTGACCGAGTACTTCCATATCGTATCTAGGCTACGATATAAATTGATTTTATTTTAGGGCACTTGTATACTTGACATGAGTTGCCATTTTGTAAAAAATGTACAATTTATACGATGTTGAGTATATATATATATATATATACACATTTCATGGAACACTTTTTATGAATCTCATTGTTTCTACACTTGATGTTTATGAATATATGAATTTTAAGGTGTTTGAATTCCAAAGTGTATGAATTTTATCTGTATTAATCCCTTGATTTGTTTCTATTTAGCGATTATAAATACTTGCATTACAGATTAAGGAATATCTTATGGGAACACACATTTGAGCTCAATGTTATTTTCTAGGGTACACACAACATTGGCCTCTATGTATGCATGCCATATATTATATCATTTGATTTATTTGTAACCCTTCATAAATGCTAAAAAGACTAGTGAAAGACTCAATAATGCAGATGTTTGTTGAGATTGTGTAGTGGTTATTTGTAAATTGTGTTCAACCCATCAATTATTAATAACATTTATTCAGTAATGTTATGCTACCAAAATTCTATCTAGAAATTAATGCTACCAAAATTCTATTGAGAAAGTAATTGCTTACATGTTTTCCTTCATCCAACCTAATAGAAATTTAGCACATGTGACTCAGTAAATTATGTGTCTCCGATAAATAAATTGATGTAGATAAACTACTTTTATGTGGTTACATGCTAGTATAGTACATCTTATAGATAATCAATGATGCAATATTCAAAATGTAAAACTTGAAAAAGATACTAATGAAGGTCAAAATTTGATATATATGATATAGTTTCATTACCTGCACAATGTGTATATTGACTTGTTGATGATTGCAACTATTTCAAGTTGT
>CBVK0100527768.1:0-11791 GCA_900067695.1 Picea abies | reverse complement strand
GAACTATCTCTCCTGAGATGCGCCTCTCTCCTCAATGACAAGTCGTAATCTGCATAATGATGAATTAAGTCATTGACCCTTCCTTTATAGCTTTCCTAAACCCTAACTCACTTTTGAAACTCTAATTCACTGTTGACTTCTATTTTTAGCTCATAATGACTTAAAAGCGCTTTTAATCCTTTTTAGCTGAATGTCACTTTCTGAATATAACACCTGTGACTGGAGACACCTCTAGTAACCCTGTTTACCCCTTTTCTGGCCCTGGATATAGTCTAACGGGGTAGTTTAGACCATTAATTCTCCTCTCTGGAGATCCTATTTGAAAAGGGACATTACATCTCCGTTGGATTCCTGGCATAGTATTTCAGCTACAACACCTCTCACTCCCGAGTCCCATGCCTGGGAGGTTGATTTATTCATCGATTTCAAGAGCTAGGGTTTCTCCTAGTAAGAAATGATGCAACATTTGGATTAAGGGGTCCAATTTATGAAACTGTCCCTCGAGAGTTGATGGACAATGTGATCACCTAGTCGATGCCTAAACAAGCTTATAACATCTCATAGAACTCAAAAATGTTGCTCCATTATGTTTTTATCCCCCCAAGTAGGTATTGGCCAAGAGTCCCCAAAATGGTTTGGGATGTGGCTTGAAACTGGGTATATAATAAAAACCAAGACTCATATTGAGGAACTGTCATCTTTGTTGGATTTCTGGCATAGGATTTCAGCTAGGGCACCCCTCACTCTTGGGTCCCATGCCTCATAGATTGTTTTATTCATCGATTTCAAGAACTAGGATTTCGCCCAGTAAGAAATAATCGAACATTTGGATTAAGGAGCCCAATTTATGAAACTGTCCCTCAGGAGTTGATGGACAATGTGATCACCTAGTCCATGTCTAAACAAGCTTGTAGCATCTCATGGAACTCAAAATGCTTCTCTGTTAGGTTTTTATCCCCCAAGGATGTATTGACCAAGAGTCCCCAAAATGGTTTGGGATGCAACTTGTAACTGAGTATATTATGAAAACATAGACTCAGATTGAGGAACCATCATCTCCATTGGATTCCTGGCATAGGATATCAGCTAGAGAACCCCTCACTCTGAGGTCCCATCACTACAACAAATCCCTAGGATCATCTCCCTTTTTAGCTCCCTTTTTTGCTTCCATTGGTTGTTTTAATGTATTTTTCTCCACTTTTTTGCTGAAGTCGACACTATTTATCGGGAGGGAACTATTTATGGTGCTATTTGCATAGAACAACACAAGTGGGCACTAATCTAGGTGTTATTAGCACCTATTTTAGTGCCCTATTTAGTGCCCCAGTTAGTGCCTACGTTAGCTCCATATTTAGCTCCCTATTTAGTGCCCCAACTAGCACCCCAATTAGCACCTAGCTTAGCTTCCATTTTAGCTCCCAGTTTAGCTTCCAGTTTAGCTCCCAGTTTAGCTTCCAGTTTAGCTTCCTTTTTAGCTTCTAGTTTGGCTTCCAATTTAACTCCTAATGTGCCTACACAATATTTTTTATGAGTTTTTGGGGGTTAAGTGGATAGGGGCTTTGGGGATTAGGTGATTTAGGGATTTAGGGTCTATGGATTAAGGGTTAAGGGATTAGGGGTTACCGTTTAATGGATTAAGGGTTAATGGATTAGGGGTTACAATTTAAGGGATCAAGGGTCAATGGCTAATGGATTTGGGGCTTAGGGGTTAGGTAGTTTAATAGTTAATTGATTAGGGATCATATATGGTCAAGGGATTAATGACATCCATCAACCCTACACATAATCATTGAGATCGTCCACATCTCATTTTCATCATCCGTCATTTCCATATGTAGAATATTTTTCAGAACTGATCTCTTGAAATGCCATGGAACTTCCAATTCACCCATCACAAATATTGTCTTTGATTGACCCCTCACAATGACCAGTGAATGGGGCCAACATTGAAATTTCTTCAATTTGTGCCTGTATGCATCAAAATTTGACATGGTTAGACTAGATACATGTGTTGATGGTATGGGAGGGTTTAAATACTCATGAATTCCTCAACTTAAAATGACATAAGTGGAAACTAAACTTCGAATGCATGGTCAAAAGAATTTTCTGTATAAGAAGCAAGGATGGATTGAAGAGGATGGTGGAGCAACTAGCATAACAAAATTCTAAGACAACTTTTGTAACAACCTTAAAAAGTTTAAGGAGGTTGGAAGATGAGCCCATATTTTGAGGAAATGCCCTTGACCTATCTCAGCACAAATACACATTAGATCCACAAATTGAGGAAGTTAGCTATCTTGATAGAGAGACGTCCAACATTGAGGGGATCTAATATGATTGGGTTAGTTTTTTAGGAGTGTTCCACTCTAAAAAGTAGAGACATTGAGGAGGATGGAAGTCAAAACCTCTTGTTGTCAACTAATTACATGTCAATGCACAATAATGCATTGTCTCTTGAAGTTTTAAATGACATATATAGTCCTTCTTATGAGGATACAAGGAAATAATTTGTGTGGGTTTATGAGACATTACAATCAATGCCAAAATCTTTAATAATCTAGAAATTGGATCTAGAGTGAAAGTCTCTAGGATAATGTGATAACATCCTCCCTCACTCTTGTTGTTCATTAGGTGTCAATAATAGACCAATGTTTAGGGGTTGGGGTTATGTATTAGGTTTTTAGGAGGGTATAGAGTCAAGTGTTAATGGAATGTTAGTTGTTAGGTTGGGTCAAGTGTGTGCATTAGGAGTGTGTAGGGTGAGGTGTCTAACTATATGTTATTCATTATCAATATTTATTATATATTATTTATTATTTAGACACACACACACACAACATGATCCACTAAGGGGTTAACTTTTGAAAACTCTAGATTGGGTGATTGGGGATAGAGTGCTCACATTGACCTTTCCCAAGAACAATTATAGGAGCTTATGGCACTCGATTTTACTGCAAAGTTTGGTTTTTATGCCCCTAGACCAAATTCTTTGTTTGTCCCTTCATGGCTTTAGGAAGCTAGTTGGAATTTTCCATAAAATAATAACCAAGAGTGGGATCAAAAAATGGTCAATTTTTTTGGACTCGTAACATTTCCCAGTCATCGTTGATGCAATCTCCCCTTTGAATTAGTTTCTTCGATGTTGGCTATAGTAAGATTACCTTTGGTCATTGGTTTCAAGCGATGGAAATTTATCCTCGCTTGTCTAACTCTTTTGGAAGGGTAATTATCATGAGGCACTGGTCTTTCAATGGATTAAAGGTGGCATGAGTCATTGAGCAGGCCACCCTAGTCCTTTTGATCATGCTTGTTTATTCCCATTTAGAAGTTGGATGTTTCAGATTGGGTCAACATCTATATGGTGTTCTGTCTCCCCTCTTGCAAACCTATTTCTCCTTGGGACTATCAATGTCCTTCAAAGATCAAGTGCCAAAATAGGACTCAACATTGCATGTTATAACAAAATCTAAATTCATTATCCATGAACTCCCCATGTAACTAGTTTATGTGATAGATTCATCCTTTAATCTAGTAAGAACATTGATAATGGTTTCTGTGTCATGCAGGTCATATTTGGCTTGTGGTTTTATATATGTGATGTCATGGAATATGTAGGGACACAAAAACCAAAAGTAATATTAATATCTAACACATTAGTAAATTGTATCCACTAACTCCCTAACCCACTACCCCTTATCCCTAACCCATGCATTGACACAACCAACACACATGACCAACGCACCAACTCACTAAAATGACCATGGAATCTCATGTACAAAGGATTTAAATATCAACCTTAGTATCGGGCACTAGTTTCTCAAACTGAATTCTTTGAAATCGAGGTTTGAATGATCAATAGATGGATTTTTCTCAACCAAAATTAGTGCCAGAAATCCCATAAACACTCAATTCTCAACTAGAAGATAGAATTAAAAAGCCACATATCAAAAAAACAAATATTAAAAAAAAATTAAAGGAAAAAAGAAGAAGAACTAAACAAAACCATTGAATAAAAAAACCAAATCACTAGACAACAATCCTTTGCCCCCACTATGTATGCCCGACTACCTTGACCTATGCTTCCTCGACTGCCCTCCCTACCCTGACTTCCCTCCCTACCTCCCTCCTTGATTTCTATGGAATTACTAAGAATACTCCACAGTGACCTAACAATTGTGATGAATGGTGATAAAAAACATTATGCACTATAGCACTTACACTGTGACCTGGCAGCAGGAACACACGATGACAAAGTATCAAGAAACCATGGTGATAGAGAATTGAATTGCAATAGAGGACGTATTGATTTAGATCTAGATCAATGTTATCTAATCAAGTAAGCATTGTATAGGATGCATGCCAACTATTTGAAGGAATACCCAAACAAAATTTTGAATCATGTTTAAATTTGGCTTTTGTCTATAATTGCTTGGGGATTTATGTCAATCATTATTGGGTCATGGTTGATGTCCATCACTTATGTGAGTTGATGCATGAACAATTAATAAAAAAATTATATGGGCTTATGGTTGGGGGTTTTCAAGGAGTCTTACAAGTCACGGCCAAGATGCAACAAAACTATGCTTTACACTATGTTTTATAAACAACGAGATTATGGAGAAATGGTTAGTAGATTTACTATCTAGTCTATAGTGAGAAGAAATAAAGGATAATATGGCCAACTGATGGATCAATTTGGTATTAGAGAAATCTGTTTCACTTGTTATATTAGCGTGGAAGAAGTTGGATGGTGAATATCAGAAGTCAACATCATGCAAGTGGATAGTCATTATAGGGAGGACCAATAGATAGCATTTGTAAAACAAAGTATGAACGTGAAGAGGTTATTGTGGAATAAGAAGACCACATCGTAGCCAAAGAAGAAGAGTTTGGGTATCCTCATGCAAGATGGGTGAGTGTAGAGAAGGATATTTTGTACCATCATTGAGACATGCAACAACAATTGGCTCGTTTTAAACAATTGGTCCATACTACGAGTTTGATGATCCTACCCAATCGATGAACATGGTTTTTCCATCTCCACCTTATGTCAATTCATATGACAAGAAGTGATCCATCAAATGCCTCAATCTTTGTTGTTGTCTCCATTATGAAAGGTTGTTGTAGACCAAATGGTGAGTGTATCATATTCATACATTGGGTAGTGGTGTTTTTAGAAATCACCATGCCCAAATCAGGAATAGAATTCAATGGTGTTGAACTATCTGTGTTGGTGTTAAAAATACTGGAAGGTATTTTCATACTATTGGAAAATGAATCGGCATTGGGTGGAGATGAAAAAAACATGTTCACTGGATTGGGTATGACCATCAAACTCATTGAATTAACCAATTGTTGAAGAATATACAATTGTTGTTACATATCTCATCAAAGGGACAAGACCTCCTACTCTACAGTGATCAATTTTACATGAGGAAACACAAACTCTTCCCTTTTGGTTATGATGTGGTCTTCTTCTCCTGCCATATTGACTTTTGATTTAGACTTTGTTCTTTGAATACCACTTGTTTTTAGGGGGTTATAGAGTCAAGTGTTAGTGGAATGTTAGTTGTTAGGCTAGGTCAAGTGTGTGCATTGGGAGTGTGTAGGGTGAGGTGTCTAACTATTTGTTATTCATGCCCAATATTTATTATATACTAGTTATTATTTAGACACACACACACACACACAGATAACATGATCCACTAAGGGGTTAACTTTTGAAAACTCTAGATTGGGTGATTGGGGATAGCGTGCTCACATCGAGATTTACCAAGAAAAATTACATTTGCTTATGGCACTTGATTTTACTGCAAAGTTTGGTTTTTATGCCCCCATACCAAATTCTTTGTTTGTCCCTTCATGGCTTTAGGAAGCTAGTTGGAATTTTCCATAAAACAATAAATGAGAGTGGGATCAACAAATGGTCAATTTTGTTGGAATCGTAACATTTCCTAGTCATTGTTGATGCAATCTCCCCTTTGAATTAGTTGCTTCGATGTTGGATATAGTAAGCTTACCTTTGGTCATTGGTTTCAAGCAATGGCAAGTCATCCTCACTTGTCTGACTCTTTTGGAAGGGTAATTATCGTGAGGCACTAGTCTTTCAGTGGATTAAAGGTTGCATGAGTCATTGAGCAGGCCACCCTAGTCCTTTTGATCATGCTTGGTTGTTCCCCTTTAGAAGTTGGATGTTTCAGATTGGGTCAACATCTATATGGTGTTATGTCTCCCCTCTTGCAAACCTCTTTCTCCTTGGGACTATCAATTCCCTTCAAAGACTAAGTGCCAAAATAGGACTCAACATTGCATGTTATAACAAAATCTAAATTCATTATCCATGAATTACCCATGTAACTAGTTGATGTGATAGATTCATCCTTTAATCCAGTAAGAACATTGATAATGGTTTTTGTTTCATGTAGGTCATATTTGGATTGTGGTTTTATATATGTGATGTCATGGAATATATAGGGACACAAAAACCAAAAGTAATATTAATATCTAACACATTAGTAAATTGTACCCACTAACTCCCTAACCCACTACCCCTTATCCCTAACCCATGCATTGATGCAACCAACACACATGACCAACACACCAACTCACTAAATAAATTGTACCCACTAACTCCCTAACCCACTACCCCTTATCCCTAACCCATGCATTGATGCAACCAACACACATGACCAACACACCAACTCACTAAAGTGACTATGGAATCTCATGTACAAAGGATTTAAATATCAACCTTAGTATCAAGCACTAGTTTCTCAAACTAAATTCTTTGAAATCAAGGTTTGAATGATTAGTAGATGGATTTTTCTCAAACCAAAATTAGTGCCAGAAATCCCAGAAACACTCAATTATCGGCTAGAAGATAAAATTAAAAAGACACATATCAAAAAAACAAATATTAAAAAAAAAATTAAAGGAAAAAAGAAGAATAACTAAACAAAACCATTGAATAAAAAAGCAAAACCACTACACAATAATCCTTTGCCCCCACTATGTAGGCCCGATTACCTTGACCTATGCTTCCTCGACTGCCCTCCCTACCCTGATTTCCCTCCCTACCTCCCTCCTTGATTTCTATGGCATTACTAAGAATACTCCACAATGACCTAACAATTGTGATGAATGGTGATAAAAAACATTATGTAGGGTAGGGATAAAAAACATTATGGTGATAAAAAACATTATGATAAAAAAGGTTTTTGTAGACCAAATGGTGAGTGTATCATATTCATACATTGGTTAGTGGTGTTTTTAGAACTCACCATTCCCAAATGATAAATAGAATTCAATGGCGTTGAACTATCTATGTCAGTGTTAAAAACACTGGAAGGTATTTCCATACTATTGGAAAATGAATTGACATTGGGTGGAGGTGAAATAAATATGTTCACCAGATTGGGTACGACCATCAAGCTCATTGAATTGACCAATTGTTGAAGAATATACAATTGTTGTTACATATCTCATCAAAAGGATAAGACCTCCTACTCTACAGTGATCAATGTTGCACGAGGAAACACAAACTCTTCCCTTTTGGTTATGATGTGGTCTTCTTCTCCTACCATATTGACTTTTGATTTAGACTTTGTTCTTTGAATACCACTTTCATGGTACCAAATTCGAGTAGTCACCTTCCAATCTCTTCTACAAAAATATAACTAGCGTAATAAACTACTTTGATACCAAATTGATTTGTTAGTTGGATGTATTATAATTGAGCTTGTCATTATTGAGAACCCCATTAGATTTAGGCACCAACAATTTGATGTCCATCTTGAGGTTTTGCTGGATATTGGGAACCACCTAATGAATAGTGTGTTGAAGCTGGGGTTATGGCTAGGCCTTTTACTGAGCGACGATGATTTCTTCAGACATACTTATAATATCATGCATGATTGTATCTTGTAACTCTTATTTTTAGACTTGTTGTTGTTGTAAAGTAGCAAGAATTTATATTAATAAGAATTGTTGCTCTTGTATTTGGTGGTCCAAGACCTAGGTAAGGTTGAAGTCTTGGGAATCTACATTGTTTCTCTTGCATTTGTTTGACCAAGACCTAGGTAAGGTTAAAGTCTTGAGAGTCTCTTTGACTAGGAGCCATGGAACTTATGATGTGGAAAAGAGGGATTGAACAATAAGGAATAAAGATTTAAGGATTTGTGAGTTATATTAAAAAATTAGAATAAATTAAAAAATCAAAGCTCTATCTTTGTTCAAACTTTCATCATTATAAATTCCTTATGGACGAACCCACACTATGTCATCTCGTCCAGTTTAAATTATTAAAGAGAGTAGTAAATAATAATAAATGTTCTACATGTAATAAAAATCTTAAGAAATGGGAAAATAAGGGTCCATTCTAACTGAATAGTTAGGGTCAGCCCAAATTACCACGAGAAGCCCGATGATGTCATTCTATGTATGCTATGTATTTCCAATGAGATCCCTTTCTGTGTTTTTTCACTCAATGTGGCTCACAATCATATACATAAAATTGCTTGGAAAATTTTATACAATTAAAAAATTAGAATAAATTAAAAAATCAAAGCTCTATCTTTGTTCAAAATTTCATCATTACAAATCCCTTATGGACGAACCCATACTATGTCATCTCATCCAATTTAAATTATTAAAGAGAGTAGTAAATAATAAAAAATGTTCTACATGTAATAAAAATATTAAGAAATGGGAAAATAAGGGTCCATTCTAACTGAATAGTTAGGGTCAACCCAAATTACCATGAGAAACCCGATGATTTCATTCTATATATGCTATGTATTTCCAATGAGAACATTTGGCACCTCGCCCTTCAGCGAGGGATCCCTTTTTTTGTTTTTTCACCCAATGTCGCTCACAATCATATACATAAAATTGCTCAGAAAATTTTATACATGAAATGAAATGAGATTCCTTTGTTTGCTTCACCTTTGCCTCCTCGCCTTATACCCAATATCCCAACCCTTGAAGCCAAACTCGCCAACATTGATCTCTTTCAAAGTACCATTCACTCCCTTGCCAAGCATTCAGCAAAACATCTCGGCGCGATGTGGTCTCTTTTACTCGCATGATTGCAGGATATGAAAAACATGGTAGCATAGCAAATGCATGCGAGGTATTTGACAAAATTTCTCAAATAAAGATGTTTTTGTATTGGAAAAATGTCAGTGATCTCTTTTACCAGGATGATTACAGGATATGAAAAACATGGTAGCATAGCAAATGCACTCGACATATTTGACAGAATTTCTCAAATAGTTGTTTTCTCATGGACTACTATGATTTCTGGATATGTCAAATGTGGAATCATATAGGAAGCACGCCAAATGTTTGAAAAAATGTCTCACAAAAATGTGGTCTCATTGAATGCAATGATTGTTTCTTACACCGAACATGGTCAAAGTAAGGATTCTCTTATTCTCTTTAATTGGATGCAACAATCAAACATGACATTATGCTAATTTCGGTATCTCCCATTGGGATCTTTTATATATTATGTTGTTAATACATACAATTGCTTCAAAGTCTACCTGTAGTGGGAAGAAGCTTTGCTATCATTTAAAAGAGTAGTCTTAACTATCACATGAAGTAGTTTGCTTTCTAGTGCACTTTACCTGCCCAAGAAGGACAATCTGGTTGATTTATAATACAGAGTTTTGGCACTCGAATCTCTACCCATATTTGTGATTGTTGTTTTCTTCTTGTCTTCACCAGATATCTTGTTATTACTTTTGGAATACAAGGTTCTCCAGTTTGTTCCAATTTGTTTTATATTTCCTAGATCTTGTCTCTCATGGTATATGCTCTGTTGGTGCTCAAGAGTACGGTGGAGTAATAGATCCCCTAGTTGCATTGTTATATATTGGTAAAATAATTTTCATATTTTTTTCATAAACACTTGCACATTCAACACCAATGCCTGAAGGTGATCAAAACAACTTTGTATCCACTTTGTTCCATGTCTTTAGAGATTCTTACTACTATGTTTCATGCCATTGGACTTTTTACTATGATCAGTTCGTTGTTTACTTTTGACAACTTATGCATGCAATGTGCATATATTTCCCACTAAAATACTTTCATCCTAATAAGATTTATGGGAGGGAATATATTTTACATGGATTTCTCTTTCAACTTGGAAATATCTTTTACATTCAAAGAATGCTCCTTAGAAGATAGAATCATGTATGTTTTTAACTTTTTAGCAACATTTAATGTTTAAAGATCATATTCTAAGGTCATAAGCTCATTTACGCTATCTACTTATGTTCTGTGACTACATATATGGGTGTTATATTGCAAGTCATTGAAAGTAGATGCTATTTATTCTCAGTGAATATCTACCTTGTTGACCTGTACATTGTAATAAATGGGTTTGATGAAGTGATGTCTAGCTAGGGTTATTTTTATCGGCTAAAATGTAAGCTGGAATAAATTTATAGTTTGAGTCTTGATAGAAGACTAAATATAAAAACTTCCACTAGCATCTATTAGCAATGCCATTACTTGGCTGCTAACTAAAATCTATGATCTAAAAAAAAGAAAAAAAAAGAAAAAAAAAAAGATGAAACCTTAGGTCAGAAAACAATAAAATTAAAAAAAAAAAATATTAAAACCTGGGTAATGGATAAAGGCACTAAACATCTTCATCATGAAGTTTGGCTCCATGTTGATTCCATAGGAATTAAATTGAGATAATTTCAATGGAGCCCCGTGCAACAAAATTTCTAGACTACAAACATTTTGACAGGGAGTGTTAATGTAAATGGATTCCTTACATTTGTTTTTCCAAATTTTGTGAAGAACAGATCATTGACTTTATTTCCACTAGCTCCACTTTGGAATTTAGCTGGAATGTATATGTTTAATAAGTGGGTACTTTACCCAATCTCATGGGGAGGAAAATATGTTATTAGTAAGGAAATGGAGCTCATAAGTTTGAGTTCGGCCCTGTAATATGATTCACACTGTCAAAAGGGGTTCAACTTGCCTCCGATTCCATATTACAAAAAGAATCCTAGGAACCCTACAGTCCTATAATTTGTGATCTTCTATGGAATCCATCTAAAGGATATACTTTTTGGTCTTTGGATCCTTAGAGAAACCTCTATGACACATCATCCACCTACAGGCATGTTGTTTAAATATCAGATGTTCACTCAAGATTTGGAAGGTAAGGAAGATTTACTATTATGTTTTGATGACTATCATGAAAAAAAGGACAAGGATAAAGATTATGAAATGCAAACAGAAGCTGGCCTTTGCATTGTGAGCAGGGCTTGTCATAAATATGACATTCTTGGTCTTGTGGAAGAACATTCATGTTGCAGATCCAATGTAGATGATCATAGATTTGCTAGTGGTGTCATTAACAGTATCAGTGCGATATCAACAGAACAAATCCCTGTTGTCCCAGAAAATCATAAAATTCTAAATGTAGGTGGAAGTATTTACAAGGCCATTGATGATGATGCTAGCCCAGGTTTGCATAATGGTTTTAATATGAACGTGGACAAGTCTTCAATTTTGGATCATGGTGATTCTCGTATGATATGATATGGAGATGATTGTGCTAGATATAAGGACACCTCTGAAGAATGTGGAATGCAAACCAATGATACTTTTTTTAAGTCCATAATTGCACCCAAAATTTGTACAGGGTAGCACTGATGGCCACAGTACTGAAGATGTCACCGAAGAAGATTACCTAGATTCAGTTATGGGCAGGGTTTTGGCCCCAGATCCTAACATTAACACTGGTGGTGAATCCTGTGAG
>CBVK0100527767.1:0-11791 GCA_900067695.1 Picea abies | reverse complement strand
CATTCTTCTTTTCTAGCAACGTAGAGTGCTTCTCTTCATTCTCTACAACTCAAGGAGACATGGTGACATTGTACTAATTACAAAGATTTGAAACAAAAAAATTATAGTTAATAACATTACCTAATCCCGTTGATTGATGATCTTCTTATCCAACTCAAGGGTGATAAGTTTTTTAGCAAGATTAATCTAAATTCGGCTACCACCAGGTACCGATTAAGAAAAATGATGCATGGAATACCACCTTCAAGTCCATAAAAGTCATTTTAGAGTAGTTGGTTATGCCTTTTGTCTTGACTAATGCTTAGACAACATTCACAGGGATGATGGATGATATCTTGTGGTCATTCACAAATTACTTTATGATCATGTATTTGGATGATGTCCTCATATTTAGCAAAACTTGGGCAGAACATTTGTGATACATTTAGTATATCCTAAGCACATTATGGCAACACATTTTATATTCTAATCTATAGAAATGTTAATTCGTCATGAAAAGAATTCATTATCTAGGATACATTATGGATGAACATGGTGTGCATGTGGATCCAACCAAGATCCAAGTCATTCATGTTTGGTCGGCCTCAATGACTCTAACAGACCTCCATATTTTATTGGGCTATGCCAAATTATATCATAGGTTTTTGTTGGGGTTCTCTCATATTTCTTGTCCCTTGAGTAAAGATACCAAGGGTGGGGCCAAAGGCAAGTTCATTTAGGTTGAGTCACAACAAAAAGCATTCAAGGAATCTCAAACACTACTTCTGTTTGGAATTGGTGCTCACTCTACCTTATCTACAACAACCCTTAAATATTGAGATAGATACATCAAATTATGTTGTCAATGCAGTCCTCACTCGACATGGACATCCAATGGCCTATCACAATGAGACACTCTCGGTTGTGATTCACAAGTACCCCACCTATGACAAAGAGTTGTACTCCATTGTGCAAGTCCATTGCCAATGGAAACATTACATCCTAGGGAAGGAGATTATCATCAACATTGATCACAATACCATGTAGTTAATGAAGATGCAAGAAAAGTTAAAAAATGACCACCATCAAAAGTGGTCCATGTACCTACAAAAATTCCACTCGAACATCAAGTACAAGAAGGGTAGCACAAATCATATTGTGGACTACCTTAGTCGACCTATAGTTGAGATTTTGATCGTGGTGATCAACTCTTGTGAATACACGACCTCTGGGTGGCCTTAATTGTATGACATTGATATTGAATTCATTGTTATTTATTGTACTCCAGATGTAGGTAAACTAGTCTTAGACTATCATCTTCGAGATGAACTTTTATGCCATCTAGGTCAAATATGTGTTCCTTCAAGACATTGGCAAGTATATCATATATTCCATTACCTATATCATTTCCAAACTTTCCATCAAGAAGTGGTGGTTTTACACTCCTCTTCCTACCTCGGATAGACCCTGAGAGTTCATCTCCATGTACTACATATCCATCCTACCTTAAACCAAGCATGGAAAATGACTATGTTTTTGTGGTTGTTGGTCAATTCTTTAAGGTGGCCATTTTGACACCTTGCAAGAAGAGTATCACAGCAGAGGCCCATGCTAAGTTCTTCTTCAAACATGTTTGGGTTCATGTCAGGCTCCCATAGACCATTATTTCAAATAGGTACAATAGGTTTTTGAATACTTTATGGTCCATCATGTGGTTAATGATGGACACCAAGATAACCAAATTGACTACATTCCATCCACAAACCGATGGATGAACAAAGGTATTCAATAGAATGATTGTACATATCTCGCGAATGTACAACTTCAAACATACATGCACATGGGATGTGATCCTTCCATACATTCAACATATCTACAATAGATCCCTTCATAACTTTGTCGGCCATAACCCTTTTTAGGTATGATTGGGGTTCCATCCATCGGCCCTAATTGACATAGCTCCACCCTTTGCATATACATAGGAAGAATCCTCCCATGATCATATCAAAGCTAATATAACAACCAAATTTGTTGAATGGATGTAGCACATCTAACAACAAGTTCATAATATTTTGCAAAAATCCGATGCCAAGTACAAATAGTGTCATGATCAACATCAAGTTCCACACAAGTTTCATGTGGAGATAAGGTATGGTTGAATTTGTAGAAAGAGGGCCTCATAGAACCCCATCGGAAGATTTTTCCACTTTGATATTGGCCTTACACCATCACCAAGATTATGGGTGAGAATTGTCTTGAATTAAGTATCCCCCCTTTCATTAGCTTGCACCATATATTTCATGTGGAGTTGCTTCGACCATATTTTCCACCTCTTTTGGACACCTCAGAGGTGGTTGAGAACTTGGCCCCTCTAGGAATCAATACTAAATGTATGGAGTAGGTGAAAATTGACTGGATCATGGAGACCAATATGAAGGGAACCCACCAACAAAACGTTCAACTATATCGGGTTGTCAAAGTAGGGCATCTCCTTCATCAATGCAAGTGGTTCACCAAGAGTTGAATTCAATGGAAGTTTCCACATATTATGGAGGGACTTGATGTAATGGGCACCATTGATTCCTAAGGGGTGATGGTTGTTAGAAAAGCATGTTGAATAATTGAATATGAGGAGCACGCGCGAAATCATAAAAGGGAGCAGTTTGCGGGGTCAAAGCGGAAGTCGAAGCAGTTTGCGCTAAAGCAAGAAAAGAAGCATGCAAGAAAAAATGAAGGAAAATAAACATGCAGGTGAAAAGGAAGGAAAAGAAGCATGCAGGTGTGAAGACATGAAAATAACACACAAACTATGTGTTGTCATGAGTTGTAATGAGTCATAATGAGTTTCCATAGGGTTTTGGGATAAACTAGTAGGGTTTTGAACCCTGAACTCTATGTCTAAATATGTAATGGGTTGGGAAGAATAGGTTGTTGTTGTTGAGGCTGAGAGAATAGGCTGATAATGAGAAAGTGTCTATTTATGAAGGTTCATGGGAGAGTTTGCAGAGAGAGTCTTTCACTGCATAGCAGCTAGGCAGGATGGGGAATGATATCATGATGTATCCAATGTAGCGCAGTGCACAAGCCTGAGATGAATTGCATGAAGAATAATAAAGAAGCCAGTCGTTGTGAACGTATCCCAAGGATTGGGTGAACCACAATAAATTTTGTGTTTGAATGTGTCTTGTTTATGATTGCTTATGGATATTTTGTTCATGCATTATTAGATCTGGCTCTATTTGTTATATGAGTGATGCACAATAATTATGAATGTTCCAATGAATGGTCTATGTCATAGTGTGCATTATAATGGTGTTGTATAATTGAGTTACTAATTAATCAAGGGATAAGATACACATAATATTTTGCACAAGGTATATAAGTATCAATGAACATTTTGATGACCTCACATCCCCTCGTCTCTGCAGAAACTTGGTTCCTGCAATCCAAATAGATACCTCGGGTGAGACTTCATGTGCATGAAGGTGATGTTGAAAGGGTCGGTATTTGAAAGGTTTTGTTGGTTATATAACTTGAACCTAGGGTCTTACAATTGTGCGCCAACAAATGGTTTTGCTGTTGAGACCCGAAATCTATAATTGAGGGAATGTTTTGGAGGCCAAAAAAGAAAGAGATTGGCGAATGGTTGAAAAGGAAGGAATGAGAATTTTCCTGAGGAGAGAATAGAAACCCTCAGATGAGAGAAGAACAGTGGTTGCAAAGGTATGTGTTCATAGAGATGCGTGATATTTTCTTTGGTGAATTTTCGATTATTTTCACTGAATGGTTAGCAAGATTAGTGAAGAATACTGGGAGATACCATACTGCAGCGTCGATGAACTAGACTCCTGAGTTGGTAAGATAATTGAATTTTGTAAGTAATACGACTTCCCATGTAGTTGATTTTTGGTTTTAAAACATACTTGGGGGTTATATTACGGAATTTGCAGTAGATTGTATCCAGTTGTACAGTGTTTCAGAAAGGGATTTCTTCAAGGGTTTGCACGTAAGGTTTATGAAAGCATTGGGTATTTGGATAAAGATGTTGTTGTGTGAAAAATGTGTGATGACAATGAGTCTGATTTCTAAGGGACTTCGTGCACATAGGGGAACTAGGGGATGACCAGGGGATAATCTAAAGGTAGGAAAGAATGAAAAAGGGAGGGAGGGATTGAGGATGTAGAGAAATGAGGAAGGAATATCATAGGAAGAAGACGAGTTTGGAGTAATGCAAAATGGAAGAAGGTACAAGAGGTTGAATATTGGGGCTAAGGAAGGAGAGTTGTGTAGTGAGTATGAGTGGAGAGGACCTTGCACAATAGTCCATATCATAGAGATATTGCACACAAAAGTAGAGGAAGAGGAGTCTCAATTCATTCCTATAATAGAAGAGCCACTAAGTCCTACTCAGATTGGATCATGTGTCGATTCCACGACCCCATGTGTGTCACATGGATGTGAGATAACATTTGAAGATTTGTCAAAAGAACTTATAGTTAGTGTAGGAAGACATAGTAGTAGTAGCCAAAGTAGTGGAAGAAATGTGTCAAGTCAGATTCAACCAGCATCACCAAGGGGAGGTATAACACAAAAAAACATGGCAAGGTTAGACAAAACATTGAGACTGCCTGAGTTCCAGGGAGCTGGTTCGAAGGACCCAGACAAAAATATATTTTCATGTGAGACAATTTGGGATGTGAAGAATGTCCAAGATGAGGTCGTAAATATTGTGCAAGTAAAAACAACATTGAGAGGTCTCGCATTAGTATGGTACATGAAACTACAGAGTACTACACCAACTGGTCAAACAATGACACTGACAAAAATTAAGCAAGTATTATTGAAAGGGTTCAAGAAGCCGAAATATGAGTCAGAATACATCACAGAATTGAAGAAATCAAATAGGTGCAGATTGATTCAGTTTGGGATTATGATAAAAGATTTAAGGATTTGATGGGTAGATTGACATTTCAAATTCCTGATCAACAACACCAGGAATGGTTTATTGCAGGATTATCGCCACACATTTTTTGCCCATTGATACAACAGAAGGTTGTGTTGCAGCCTGAAGCTTTGGATATTGTGATGAAACTAGAAGTATCCCCTGTAGGAGATGGTGGGGATATGGTGCAAGTCCAGACATAGTTAGTTTCCTTGACCATTCAATTTGCAGAGCTAACAAAAGGGAAGGAGAAGCAGGAACACGTCTAGTGTACCAAGTGTAGGACTGAAGGCCACCATAAAGACGAATGCCCAACCTTTGCATAGTATTTGGCAACTGGAGCACCAAACCCATTACTAGGAGGAGGATACTGTGAAATATCTAAAACATAGGGACATCATCCGCATGATTGTCCATTACTACAGAAATACCATAGTATGCCAAGGAATTTATTTTGTGACTTTTGCAAGTCAGTCGAGAACGAAGAGAAGGATTTTCGCGCATTCGATTTGATGAGAGAGCGCACTTAAGATATGTATAGGATTCAGGAGAAAAATGTTGCGACATAAGGAGGTGGTCCATAGTATAATAATCACAAAGGATTTAATCCAGGAAACCAAAAAGGATTTGGAAGTGGTCAAGGCAGAGGAAGATTTGGAAGAGTAGGTAGAGGCCCAATAATCTACTACAATTGTAATCAACTGGGACACTTAGCTCGAGACTACCTAAATCCTTGTACAACCTACACATATTGTAGAGCATTGAATCATGAGATAGAATATTTTCCTCAACTACTTTTGAAGTGGCAAGAAAGAGGGAATTAGAACCAGAACCCAAATAAAAACGTACAAAAGATATCAGCTAAGAAACGAAATGAAGGACCTAGAATAGTAGTTGTCATGCACAGGGGAGCCAGAACAAGGGATGATGTGATGAACAAAGGGAGGAAAGTTGAGCAATGGGTGAGGAAATCAACAGGATCTATGCCGACATTTAACCCTCAAAAAGAAAAGGAGATGTATCAGAGGACAAGAAAAGATATACTAGGACTAGATTGGGTAGCATCAACATCATCTATGCCTCTTGTGGTCGACATGCCTCCAGTATGTGATTGTACTATACCAGAAAATCCACTTGAGAAGGTAAGTACTGTAAGAGAGTTTCTAAGAAGTTGTGTAGAATTGATGAAAGATGAAACTACATTGAATGCATTATGTGAAATGATTGATCATTGCACATGAGAAAGGGAAATTCCTTCCACACAGAGGGTAGTGAATCAGGTACTATGCAAAAAGAGGACCAACAGAGAGTTCATACTAAGTGCACAGATAGGGGAATATGATGTGGACAATCTCATTTTAGAGTTAGGTTCCGATGTAAATGTGTTACCAAAGAAAACATGGGAAATGATGGGGAAACCCAGATGTAAATGTGTTACCAAAGAAAACATGGGAAATGATGGGGAAACCCAAGTTAATTTGGTCTCTCGGTCAGTTAAGATTGACAAACCAACACAAGATAGTACCAATTGGTTGTTTGATGGGGATACATGTGAATATAGATAGGTTAAGCAGTATAGAAGACTTCGAAGTCATCTAAAACATGGATGATATTCAACCATATCCAACACTAATGGGGTTAGAATGGGACTTGACAATCAAGAAATTATTAGTCTGAAGAGAAGGGAAATGATATTTGAGGTAGGAGACTTAAAATTTACCACCATTGACTCTGATAGAAGGGAAGAGGTACATAGATCCTGCAAAAGGGAATGAAATTGAAAACTTGTATAATATGACTGCGCAAATGGATGACTCTGTTAACCCCGTTGAAGATGGTGCACTAAGTTGGAGATGCATTATCTTGTGTGCGTTGGACTTAGAGGAAGGTCTGGAACATTGGCAACAACGTATGAATGAAGTATCAACCAAACGATGTGACCATGTTACTCGATCATTGCGTTGGATTGGAATGGAGTTATGTGATCCACCCAAGTATGATGGTTTGAATGATTTAAGTTCTTTTGTAAATGTGTTTTAGTTGTAGATACTTGAACAACAAAGACTGTTAGCATCAGATGTTGTCTTGAAGATCATTAAAGCTAGACGGTGGGTTGCACACAAAGAAGGAATAGAAGACTGGTAGTAGTGTAGAAGATTGATGCAAGTTAGATTTGGTACCGAGGTTGAGTATACTGTGCAGAAATATACAAGAGTAGGTGACCCAACATATTATATTTCGCAGTGCAGGAACATATGGAGTTCGATATTGAAGAAGGAATGGATGCACAAGTTTATACATACATTGGATATAATTCCTAAGAACTGGTGCCTAGAACTAGAAATGTATAGAGAAACAATGAATTGGGACCAACTAATTCAAAGGTTTAAGGTAACATTTACATTTGAACATGAATATCCATTACTAGACGCAACGTCGTGGTTCATTAGAACCAAGATATTTTTAGAAGAAGGGACAATGGAGGTAGTACCTGTGTGTAGTGTGCACAAAGCTTCTATGACTATCTGTGAATTAGTAGAATGTTATAATGTTGCTAAAGAAGAAAAATACGAGGAAGATCCAAGGAATATACAAGTACCTGAAACTGAGGGGGAACGTGTAGTGTAAGAACCATAGCTTGAATTTGTTGTGTATGCATATCCATTAAAGACATGGAAGGTAAATATTGGGACAAATGAAAACCCAAAGTTTGTGCAGATAGGCGATTACTGGAATGATGAAACTGTGGAGAAGATTATAGATTTACTGTGCAAGTATCATGATCTATTCCCAACTACATTCTTAGAAATGAAAGGCATAGTTGTGGAGTTAGGAGAAATGAAGATCCCTTTGCAACCAGGTGTTAATCTAGTAATACAGAGACCTTACAGACTGCATCTAAAATATAAAGAGAAGGTAAAGGCAGAGATAGACCGAATGTTAGAAGCCTGATTCATTGAACCAGTCGTGGAATCATAATGGATAAGTCCAATGGTAGTGCAAGATAAGAAAACAGGGGGAATCAGGATTTGTGTAGACCTAAGGAAGCTAAATTATGCATGTCTACATGATCCATTTCCAACACCTTTTACAGATGAAGTGCTAGAGAATGTAGGAGGGAAGGAAGCCTATTATTTCACAGATGGATTTTCAGGATATCACCAGATAAGATTGTGTATGAAGACAGACATAAGACTACCTTTGCGAAAGAGTGGGGAAGCTATCAGTACACAATAATTCCTTTTGGGATGAAGAATGCACCTGCAGTTTTTTACAGGAGTAGTTTTCACAACTTTTAAGGAATTTATTCATAAGTTCATTGAAGTTTACTTAGATTATTGAACTTCGTTTAGTCTATTGAAAGATCACATAGAAGTACTCGGGTTAATGTTGGATAGGTGTAGACAATGTGAGATATCACTAAATTTGAAGAAATGTGTTTTATGTGCACTGTTTGGAATTTTGTTGGGCCATGTGGTATGTAAACAAGGATTATTAGTGGATCCTACCAAGATTGTAGCGATTTTGGACTTACAACCACCCACACCAGTCAGACAATTGAGAGTAACCCTAGGTCATACATGATACTACAATAATTTCATTAAGGGTTATGCATAGAATATAACACCTATGGAGAAGTTGTTAAAGAAATAAGCCAAGTTACAGTGGAATGAGGATTGTCAAAAAGGTTTGGATACATTAAAGCATAAATTAGTGACCACGCCAATTTTGATATTCCCATATTGGGGAAAGGAATTTCATGTTCATGTGGACGCATTTTCCATAGATTTAGGCGCAATATTATCTTAGCCATGAGAAGGAGATATAGACCATCCAATTGCTTTTGCAAGTAGGAATTTGTCGACAACAGAAAATAATTACACTAGCATAGAACGAGAAGGATTGGCAATGATATATGCACTGCAGAAGTTTAGACATTATTTATTGGGATCTCATTTTAAGATGTATATAGACCATTATGCACTAAGATACTTAGTCAACAAGCCAATGTTAGGGGGGAGAATATGTAGATGATTGTTGTTGTTCCAAGAATATGATTTTGAGGTTGTTGTGAAACCAAGGAAGTTGAATGCAGGACCAGATCACCTATTGCGCATACTATCAGAAGAATATGCAGGGAATATAGATGACAGCTTGTCGGATGCACAATTATTTGCAGTTGAAATGGTGGACGATTATTTCGCAAACATTGTGCAGTTCTTAAGTACAAGAATGGCCTCTTCAGACCTGATAGTTGCACAAAAGAAACAATTAGTGGTTAAATCAGCGGACTACCAACTAATTGTAGGGAACTTATACAAGTTAGGTGTCGATAGAATATTAAGACGTCGTGTGTTGGAGCATGAAATTCTAATGAAAATCTCATAAGCACGCAAAGGAATTCCAGGAGGACACTACGTAGGTAAAGCGACCGTGCAAAATATTTTGTGTGCAGGGATTCAGTGGCACATACTTCAAAAGGATGCTAAATAATAATGTTAGGTATGTGATGTTTTTCAAAGGGTGGGAAAGCCATCCAGAATGGATGAGATGCCTTTGCACCCACATGTTATGTTGCAGGTGTTTGATAAATAGGCAATAGACTTTGTTGGACCGATCAACCCACTAGCGAGAAGATCAAGAGCTAGGTATATAATCATTGTGACAGAATATTTGACCAGATGGAAAGAAGCAGCACTAGTCACAAATGGCACCATGGAGACTACTACGCAATTTCTATTTGAGAATGTAATTACATGATTTGAATTCTTGTGCAGTCTACTGAGTGATCAAGGGACACACTTCTTGAATAAGATGATTGCAACATTGACTGAGGAATTTTAAATTCATCATTAGAGGAGTACGTTGTATCACCCTCGGGACAATGGGACAATAGAAGCATTTAATAAAATTATGTAGAATTCTCTGACAAAGATCTCCAGCGTAGGAAGGAATGATTGTGACTTGAGGGTCTCTGCAGTATTATGCGCATATAGGACTACAAGTAAAAAGTTGATTGGATAGACACCTTTTAGGTTGGTCTATGGACAAGAAGCAGTAATGTTGATGGTGTTTATTGTTCTTAGCCTGCACAATGCAATGATTATTGATCTTTCGAACTCTAGCACAATAGAGGAGAGATTGTCACAATTGCTACAGTTAGAGGAAGACCTATTTGTCGCATGGTTCCATCAACAAGTCCAGAAGGCAAGAGAAAAGGCATGGCATGATAGACATATTAAACAGAAAAATTTCCAAGTGGGGGACTTAGTATTACTATACAACAAGAAGTTTATGCACCATCCAAGAAAGTTTTGAATGCATTGGTTAGGACCATACGTAATTAAGTATGTGGTAGAGGCAGGTGTTGTTCAGTTGGAAATGTTGAATGGTGAATTCTTGGGAGGAATGGTGAATGGTAGTCGGTTGAAACTTTATAGAGACGGTCACTCATTCGCGCACTAGTCTAACTTGCACAAGAACCTATGTACTATAGTAGTTTATTATGGTAGGAAAAAGAAAAAGAAAAAGAAAGTGGAAAACAAAAATACAACCAAAGTAATTGTGCATAAGAAGTGAGGGTTGCATAGATGGAAGAACCCACGTCGAGGAAGCGAAAGTCACACAGAAGAAGAGATTGCGCCATGGAAGAACAAGCAGGCTAGAAAACTACATGGATGAGGAATAAAGATCGTTAAGGGTATTAAAAATCAGAAATGACGGTTCAAAGGCAGTAATGATAGCTCAACATAGAGATGTGTCATTATAAAGGGAAAAAATCATTGAAAATCGTGACAAGCTCGCAAATCGAGGCAAAAATCCAACGAAAGATTTGGAATTAATGCAGCTTTAAAGAAAGTATTGAATGAATAAGTACTAATGGATGAGACAATTAATATAGGCAAGAAGGTAAAGGGAAAATTGGTGAAGGGGCTAAGTCGTGGAGGGTCGACAAACATTGGTTATTGTTATTTGGAGTTGCATGTGAATAAGAGAAAACCGAGAACCGTGTTACAAAGCCTGAGAAAAACCATAGAGTCGAAGCAGTTTTCGCTCATAACTAGATTACAAATATGGCACCACCAAAGGTATCAATGTTTGTACCGAAGAATGCACAAATGAGAACATAAAAAACAACACAAGAGGTTGAGGAGACTCTGGGAGCATCATAATTGGAGCCAAGGTTTACTAGGGATTACATTCTGCCAAGGAAAGATGATGCATAACTAATGACATTGAAGAAGGATTCCAAGTATCCATTGGTGACGTCGGACATCCCAAATGGGGTCATTATCGATGAAGATATTTTAGGGAAGGTGTCACAGCTCAAGTATGCAGACCATGATATTACAAACACAACAAAGTTTCTTGAACTTGTTTCGGGTGAATACTTGGAAATGAGGATAGATCCAGTGATGAACTAGGCTATACTTGTGCTAAATGTCAATGTTTCATCAAAACCTTCATAGGAGACGTAGCTAAAGAAAGTACAAACAAAACTTATCAAGAAAAGGACGAGAGATTCAATATGCAAACAAAACTTATCAAGAAAAGGACGAGAGATTCAATATGAAAGAATGAAAAAATGTATTCACACTACTCCAACAATTTAATCAATAATGAATATAATGAATGAGTGATATGCACTCATATAGGAAATAACATTCCATAATTAAGAAAAGAGAACTAGCAGTGATCTTTTCTTAGGAATGCATGCATAATAGTGATGGTCAAAAATAAAAATTCTAAAATAGAACTACTCTAGTCAACTACTACTAAACTAGTGAGTCGAAAATATAAATATTTCCAACAACCCCCTTGAACATCACTATGGAGTAATAAAAAATGAGTCACGACAACTAGGCCATA
>CBVK0100527766.1:0-11791 GCA_900067695.1 Picea abies | reverse complement strand
AAGAGGAAGACCAGTCACCATCTGTTGATTACATAGTTGTTGCAATGAGCAATAGTTTAGATGACCAAACCTCTCATGCCAAAGTTTTCTCAAGTCATCGCTATGAGCAACAAAAACTGATGAAAAAGATGATGACCCAAAGTTGTCAAACTTGTACAACTTGGTAATATCATAAAAAATTCCAGTTGCAAGAACATGCTTAGGATCTTTTAGATCCTTGATTACAACTTGGTGACGTGAAAACTCGACGGTTTTACCTTCACCTGAATGAGTGATTTGATATACTGATAGAGGTTTACAAGAAAGATTTGGAACACATAATACATCATTGAAATGACCATTTTCTACCTAAACTGTTCCAAATCCTACAACACTAAGAGATCTATCATTACCAACAAATATTTTCTTGGTGTTACATTCATTTAGAGCAAAAAATATGGCTTTATCCTTAGCCATATGATAAGATGCTCCTGAATCAATAAGCCACTCATCGGAAGAAGAAGTAGTAGTAGTAGAAGGTCTATTGAAGGAAAAACCAGAAGCAGAAAGTGCATGTCCATGAGAAGAAGAAGAAGAAGAATCAATACTGATGTTGTGCTTCTTCATCGCTGCTTCTAAGGTTGCCATATTCTTGAAACATTTGGACTCATCATGACCATATTTATCACAAAAGTTGCAATGTCTGTTAGTATTCTTACTTTTATATTTTTCTCCTTTGTCACCATTAGGAGTTGAAGCTGTTTGAGCGGGTTTGGGACCCTTAGGTTGTTTGTTGTTGCAGTGAGGATGTTGCTTCTTGGGATACTTGTGTTTATCTTTCTACTGGGAAACTAAGTCTTTGTTGGCGGTACCTGCAGTGTTGATCACTCCAAGTTGTACAAGCTTATCTTCCTCTCTAATCAAAGAAGCACAAAAGAACTCAAGAGTGGTTTTTACATAAGCTTTCCCTAGACCCTCTTTCATGGCATAAAAGGTAGATACAAACACGGAATATGCACTACCTAGCTTAGAAAGAATAAGATATATGCAACGCTCTTCCTCCATTTTTATCTTACATTCTTCACATAAAATTCTGAGTGTTTCAAACTTAGATAGATAGTCTCCAAGGCAAGAAAAATCACTTGGACTCAAGGTTAGTATTTGATTTTCTAATTGTTGTGCTTGAATAATATTGAGTTTACCAAACACAGATTCAATCGTGTTCCAAGCTTCTTCGGGGTCATCGATTCCTTGAAGGTGTTACCTTAAATTAGGAGAGATGGACATTCTGATTAGTCCACATGCTTCGTCATTCCTATTATCCCATTTGGCTTTATTTTCATCATTAGTGGGTGTTGTTTCCTTTCCCAAGGTAATCCGGTACAAGCCTTTACTTCTTAATAAATCTTCCACATGGGATTTCCATTGGAAGTAGTTGTTGCTGGTAAGCAAGACATTACTTGTAGAAGCCATATTAAATATGCAGATAATGCGGATTTAA
Organism: Picea abies; assembly: GCA_900067695.1. Taxonomy (NCBI): domain Eukaryota; kingdom Viridiplantae; phylum Streptophyta; class Pinopsida; order Pinales; family Pinaceae; genus Picea; species Picea abies. The sequence goes on along the minus strand of CBVK0100527766.1, from coordinate 10,311 downwards.
AAACTGAAACTAATGATATGGATGGAAATATCTCGAAAAGTTATGCAGTTTTAAAAACAACGACACTGAAAATGGACTTCCGATGTGAGAGTTATGCCCATTTTAAAAAGGTATAAACGGTAACCAAATAACCACGTGATAGTGTAAGCTACTTTATGAAGTGACCCACTTTTATAAAGAGAAGTGGGGATCACTTTTACAATGAAGTTACCTTATAACATAAAAGTTGCATTCAAAATAAATAACTCTAAAATAAAATATAAAGCTACTTATAGTGATTCACTTTTATACTTGAAGTGAAATGCACTTTACAATTTTTAGCATGAACTTTTTCTAAGAAAGTAACAAAAGAGAGACTTGAACTCAAGACCTCTTACTTAATAAGGCAAGTTTTAACCAAATGGTCTAGAAAAACATATTGTAATGTTCAGAAGGAGGATTGGGGGTGTTGTTGTTATTGTTGTTGTTGTTGTTGAAGACGACCTTGGAGAGCATGCTAAAAAAAAAACTCTTTTCACACAAGAAAAAAATTTCTCTTCTCGATGACAACAAGGGTTAGATCTTAGTTAGCTTACCCGAAAGATGCACCTTTTTCCTATCTGTTTCTGATTTTTTGAGTTCGCACAGGGCGTGGGGCAAAGACAATATGTAGATCTAAAAGAGTAGCAACCCAAAAATAAAAAATACAAACCGAATAAAATCAAAATAAAACTTTGCAGAAATTTTAAAAATGCGTATTCAGGCTTTATACCTTCGGATCTGATTGTAATGGCCATATCTTGGGCAAACAGAAACCTTTTTGAGTGAAATGAAAAGTGTTCCTGAATGAAACAAGTGCTATGGACGCAATGGGGTAGTCCTCTTAGCCCAAAAATGTATGAAAATGACATAAAATAGAGATGAGGCAACTCGGCTTCACGATCTCGATCTACAACAGGAGCGAGTCTTCAAATAGGCTCTGATACCATGTTAAAAAACACAGGTATTCCAACAGAGGATGAACACCTTCAGTAACCACTCACATAATCAGATCAAAGATCAACACATTGATGTTTTCATGTGGTAAAACCCTTATAGGGAAACATCCACGGCCCCAACCAACGTGACCACTTGGAGCAATTTATTAATGCAAAGAAAAAGATTACAGAGAGACTTTACAAGAGATTTTCTCACAATCGATCATCGGCAAATGACCCTCCATGCTCTTTAAATAGAGATCATGGACCAATCGGGTGTTAAGCCACAGATCAATGGCTATTAAGATCGAGGAGAGTATGAACCGTTGGATCCCTCTATGTTGGGAACATATTGTGACCGTTGGATTTCCTAACTACAAATGCATACTAAAGAAACACACTAAGAAACACACTTTTACCTAACGACATATTAGACCAAGTATATCTTAACTAACTCCTAAGTGTCTAAATATCCTAACAGAATATAGGCTTGAGATGTGGAAATTGCTGCAGAATGGTAGTTGGTTCCCAAGTGGCATCTGCTAGGATTGTATCTTTCCACTAGACTAACACTTCCTTGATGGTTTTCTAATATAGGCAACACTCACATTGGTCCAAAACTGCTTGTTCTTGTAGACAAATGGAGCCTTCTTCGTCCAACTCGGGAAGGTTGGTTTGAGTTTGGCACTTAATTCCAATAACCTTCTTTAAGCAGGAAACATGAAAAACAGGATGTAGCTTAGAATGACTGGGAAAATCTAACTGATAGGCCACCTGTCCCACACGCTTGAGAATGGTACAAGGAACATAAAATTTGGGCACCAATTTCTGACAGTGGTAAGCCTTTAGGGAATTTCGCTTGTAAGGTTGCAGTCAAAGAAACACCTGATCCCCTTCTGCAACTTGACGTTCAAAGTCACCTCGATCTACTTGTTGATTCATGCGATTCTGGGCCATGACAGAATTCTCTTTGAGGGTACTAAAAATAGCCTCTCAAACTGTAAGTGTTTGGTCAACCGCCTGGACCTTCAAGATACCTAGAAAATATGAGAGAAATGAAGGTGGTTTTTTTCCATATACCACTTTAAAAGGAGTCATGTGGGTAGTTGTATGGTATGAAGTGTTGTACCACCATTCTGCCAGTGGTGACCATTGAGCCCATTGATTTTTATTTTCCGAGGCAAAACACCTCAAATATGTTTTCAAACACTTGTTGACAACTTCAGTTTGACCATCAGTCTGGGGATGATAAGTTGTGTTGAGATGCAATTGGGTGCCTTTTATCTTGAACAATTCTTTCCAAAAATTGCTGGTGAAAGTTCGGTCACAATCAGAAACAATAGAATGCGACATGCCATGAAGCTTGAAGACCTGATCCATGAAAAGTTGAGCATTGTAAATGGGTGTTGAAGAGCACATAAATGAGCATACTTGGAAATACTGTCAACTAACACCATGATGACTGATTTATTGCCTGATTTAGGTAAGCCTAGAATAAAATCCATAGAGATATCCCACCAAATAGCAGGTGGAATCGAAAGTGGTTGTAGTGTTCCAGGAGATTTACTGTTTCTCCCTTGTTGCGTTGAAACACATCACATTTAGCCACAAAATTACGAATTTCATGTTTCATACCATCCCAGAAAAAAGAACGTTTGACCCTATCATAGGTTTTGGTAAACTTGGAGTTCCCAACTATGGGTGTATCATGAAGTTCAGAAAGTACCGTGGATTTAATTTTTGACTGTTTACTTAAATACAAATGGAATTTGTATCGAAGCTCATCATGGAGCTAAGCATACCCTGGGGAAACTGGAGAATTGGACTGCAATTGTTGTATCAGATGCGAACTTTTGAGATCGTGTAGCCATTCCTGGCAAACGACTTGGAGCCAATCTGGTACAATGAAGGAGAGAGAAAAAAGGGACCCTTCATCTTCATATTTTTAGGAGAGTGCATCCTCAACCACATTGTCTTTGCCTTTCTTGTAAATGATATCATAATCATATCCAAAGAGCTTAGCCACCCATTTTTGTTTCTCTGGGGAAGAAATGTGTTGTTCCAAAAAATACTCGAGGCTTTGATGATCTATCTTAATTTGGAAGCGTTTCCCCAATAGATAAGGGCACCAAAGATCAAAAACATGCAAAATAACCAACATTTCCTTTTCATAGATTGATTTGCCCAAATTTAGTTCAAACAATTGTTTGCTAGTAAAGGCTAAAGGCTGACCCTCTTGCATAAGGACAACGCCAATTCCTTTCCCCGAAGCATCACATTCCAAGACAAAGGTCTTTGTGAAATCAGGAAGGGCCAGATCTGGAGCAGTGCACATGGCCATCTTCAAGGTTTGAAAAGCCTGAGCAACTGCTCAAGTCCAAGTGAAAGAATTGTTTTTAAGGAGTGCAATGAGAGGTGCCACAATCTTTCTGTAATTCTTAACAAACTTGTGATAATAACTTGTTAAGCCGAGGAATCCATGCAAGCTTTTGAGAGTCTTTGGGTGAGGCCAGTCTTGCATAGCTTCAATATTTTTAGGATCCACCTTGACGTCGGCCTTGCCAATAAGATGACCGAAGTACTCAACTTCCGAGGAGCCAAAAGCACATTTAGATTGTTTCATGAAAATTTGGTGCTGAGAGAGTAGATAGAGAACTTGATCCACATGAGAAATATGGCATGCCCAGGTTTTTCTATAGATGAGGTTATCATCAAAGAAAAATAAGACAAATTGATGGAGAAAAGGATAGAAGACATGATTCATGAGGCTTTGGAAAGTGGAGGGAGAATTACATAAGCAAAAGGGCATGACCAAAAACTCATAATGGCCCTCATGAGTTCTAAAGAAAGTATTAGTAATCTATGCCTCTTTCATACGAATCTAGTGGTAGCCAGAACGAAGATCAAGTTTAGTAAAGAATTGGGTGCCACTCAATTCATCCAAGAGGTCATCAATGACAGGAATGGGAAATTTTTCTTTAATGGTGAGTTTTTTGAGGGCGCAGAAGTTGGGATACATGCACCAAGAAAATTATTTCTTAAGGACCATGACCACAGGAGAAGAGTAGGGGCTCATACTAGGGCGGATAACACATGCATTAAGTAGTTCTTGAACCATTTTCTCAATTTCAATTTTTTGGGAAAATGGGTGACAATAGGGACGGATATTGGGAGGAAGGATTCCCGGGACAAGGGAATGGAATGATCATGAACACCACGGGAAGGAGGGATTCCCTGGGGAGTGGATGATCCAGGTGGATATCGGTGGCCACCCACCTATTCCATGGGCTCGAAAAATAGTTTTTCATCTTGGCAGCTTTTCGGCAGTTTTTCGGGTTCCAAACTTCCGAGGCCATTTTGAGGCCCTAAACGACATAAATAATCTTTCTTCTAGGTTAGAACTTTCCAATGGTGTATCGAGCACCCCAAACGAAGATCGTATGAAAAAGTTATGCCCCTGGGAAGTTGACGTATCAACTACCCCCATCAGGGCCCGCAAACCTTTTGGATTTTCATCTTCCGAGGTTAGGGTTTTGGATTTTTCTTATGTTAAAAAGGCCCATAGAGCCTCATTGTAATAATCATCTTCTTGCGAATGCGAGTAGCCATCACATCTCTTCTCAAAGATAAGCTGCCGCCATTCTAGTGAGTCTTAAACTCTGTATTTTTACAGTCTCTGTACATTTCTTTCATTAATAGAAATCGTGTATTACTGTATCTCTAGGTTTATGGTTGCATCTTTGATACATTTATGTTATATTATTGGATATCCGCGATATCTCTGTGCATTTCTTTATTATATCTCCACTCTCATTTCGTGCCAAAAATAATCTGGATCAGTGGTATCAGAGTAGGCTTCTCTTGATCATTTTTTTTTTAGTGCATGTCCCCGATGAGGTCCGAGTATAGCAATTTGGGTCTTGAGCTTGTCTCTCTTGAATAAAATTGCTCTCACATGCCCAAGAAACCCTCCATGGCGAAAGAAAATAAAAATGATGGAGCAGACGATTCTATCAATCTGTTGCTTGAGCAAGCTCTCATGCGACAGAGGGACTAAATGATGGAGAATTTTTCCCACATCCTTCAACTCCTGACAATAAAAACATGCGCATCTTCATAAAACAACCACTTTGGAAGCACCTCTCCTTTCAAGGTATAGGTTAATTTTGATATTCCAGTATTTAAAGGTTAGATAGATGTGGATTCCCTAGACAAATGGTTAAATCTGCTTGAAGGTTATTTCATTGTTCATAATTTTTCTGATGGATAAAAGATCACCTTCGTGCTCCGTAAGGCTCTCCCCCATGTCAAACATAGGTAGGAAACTTACCGGGAGAAAAGTTCCACATAGGATTCTGGAATATATGGGGCCAAGCCCACTTGGGATTTTTTTGTGGATGCGGTAAAGGAACAGTATTACCCTGTTGGAAAATATGATGACCAATACATGAGATGGACCAAACTGTGGCAAGAGAGGGGCCAAGCAGTGTCGGAGTTCACCAATACCTTCCATACCTTGCGCACCAAGTTGGGTATCAAATACTCCGAGCGACATTTGGTTCTGAAATATCGTGGGGCTCTACACAGATACATACAAACTAAAATGGATTTTCTGGATATCTCATCACTCGGTGCTACGTATCGATATGTTGTTAAAATCGAGAAGAAATTTAGGCACTAGAACAAACGAGAGTTTGGATCTGCAAATCCACAACAACCAAAGTATGAGAAATACGACCCTAACAAACAACTTCCAAAAAACCATTCTAATCCATAGGAAAAGAAGTGTCACGGGAAGACGAAGGACACCGGAAAATGGTGCAATTTCCACAAAATCCCCTAGCACAACACTGATGAATGTCGCTCAAAATAGTCATTGGTGGTTGAGATCAAAGATAAGGAGCCAAACCCTGATTTTGAATCTAATTCTGAAAATGTTGGTAAAAGACAAATCATCGACACAGACCCCACTGCTATTGTCGCGATCACAACAATTCAACCAGAAGAACCAATAGATCCAGAAGATGGGGAGATCCTTTTTCATTCACATATGTGGGTGAAGGGGACCTTGCTACATTTTATTGTTGATAGAGGAAGAAAAAAGAACCTCATCTCAACAAAGTTCGTCAAACAGTTTGGATTGTCGACAACACCACACCCGCAACCATACAACATTAGGTGGCTTCACCAGGGACGAGATCTTTGTGTCACCCAGCAGTGTCGATTCTCATATGACATCCATCCCTTCAAGGATGAGCTATTATGTGATGTTTCCCCATTGGATGTCTATGATGTTTTGTTGGGCCAACCATATATGTTGAAGCGCCATGATATTTATGAGTCTCAACCACGTAGTGTTATTTTTACTGTAGGGGGTGTAACATGCCCGACCCCTAAATACTCTTTTAAGGGGTGAGGCATCATAATTTCGTTTTCTCCTTAACTATGTCATCTCGAATCATCTCTCCAAAATTATTTATCCTCTTCCACTTACCCGTAGCTTTCTAACGATACCTACTAGGCGCTAATCCAACCCTTGGTTTGTATCTTATGGCTTCCCAAAGTTCCTCGACGTTCAATAGCTGAGAATCGCGCGACGTCTATGGGGATTTCATCCCAAATCATACCCTCTATAGGGCCCTAGCCTGAGAAGAGATATCCATTCGACAAACCTTCCAACATTTGGCATAGTCCTTGTCTAACTCACTGGCAGGTGGAAGTTACGTCGTTTCAGAGTTCATGGCCACTTTCAATCGCGAACCTCCCAAGCTCCAAACTCATGGATTAGACAACCGAGGGGAGTCCCATGGGATCTATAGATCCACGGTCCAAGTCACTTCGCGACTTCGGGTTTTAGAAGACTAGGCCGTGCTAACACGTGAAACTCTTGATGCATGAACTCCGAACTCGTAGATCTGACGATTGAGGTGGATCTCGAAGGATCCATAGATCCATAGTCTAGGTCATTTTGAGACTTCGAGTTTCAGAAGACTAGGCCGCGCTAACACACGACTCTCCTGATGAGCGGAGTCCAAACTCATAGATCGAACGGTTGAGGTGGATCCCGAATGATCCATAGATCCACGGTCCAGGTCACTTCGCGACTTCATGTTTAGGAATACTAGGCCATGCTAACACACGCCTCTCTTGATGTACGAACTCCGAACTTGCATATCGAATGGTTTAGGTGGATCCCGAAGGATCCATAGATCCATGGTCCAGGTTACTTCACGACTTCGGGTTTTAGAAGACTAGGCCGTGCTAACATGCGACTCTCCTGATACGCGAACTATGAACTCTAGGGTTAACTCTCACACTCCTTCCCACAACCAACGGTCATGTCAACCAGGGGTTCCCTCCGAACAGATCTCATTCATTTGACTTCCAGACTAGGAAAAATCTCCTTAGGCATGCCATGTAGTCTGAATATCTCCTTCATGAATATGGTGGCAATATCTATTTCCTTGCAAGTAGATTTGATGGGAATAAAATGAGAGGACTTACTCAATTTATCCACCACTACCATGATGGCGTCATTCTGCCTGGCCAATGTTGGTAATCCAGTGATGAAATCCATGGAGATGGTCTCCCATTTCCATTCCGGGATTGGTAGAGGTTGTAATAATATTGCTGGGTATCGGTGTTCTTCTTTAATCTACTGGAATTCTAGACATTTAGATAAATAATCAACTATGTCTTTCTTCAATCCAGGCCAATAGAATTGTTTCCTGGTGGCCATGACCATCTTCTGATAGCCCGGATGGCCGGTGTATGGTCTCTTGTGCAATTCATCCATTATGAACCTCTTCAAGTCGTCACAACTTGGAATATATAGCCTGTTTCGGTAAGTCAGTATAACTCCATCTAGCATCTGATAGCCTTCATACTTTAGCCCTGAGGGTTCTTACTCCAGGTACGAGGTCACAGTCTGGAAGAATGCATCTGTTTCTTCTGCATTCCTGAATCTTTCCCTGACATTCGTCTCGTACGTGCTCACCGCTGCCAGATGAATTGTTTTATAGTTCTGCTAAGGGCATCAAACACCTTATTGTCCTTTCCTTTCATATGTTTTATTTCGAAATCAAACTCGCTAAGGAGGGTCATCCACCTAGCTTGTCTAACATTGAGTTTTGGTTGGTCAAATAGGTGTTGCAATCCACAGTGATCTGTCATAAGTACAAATTTCCTACCCATGAGGTAATGCCTCCACATTTTCAAAGCATGCACTGTGGCGGCCAAATATATATCATGGGTCACATAGTTGACTTCACGCTCATTCAATGTTTGGGATTCATAGAAAACTATGCTTCCTTCTTGCATAAGGACTCCTCCGAGTCCTTTCTTGCAGGAATATGTGCACATGAGGAAGTCATTATCGGGATCGAAGATCTTCAACACGGGCGCATGAGTCAAAAGGTGTTTTAGTGATTGAAACCTTTCTTCACATTCTGATGTCCAAATGAATTTAACCCCCTTCCTCTAGAGGGCAGTGATTGGACAACTAATCTTAGAAAAACCTTTTATAAAACTCCTATAGTATCCTGCTAAACCCATAAAGGATCTGATATCTGAAACATCCTTTGGGGTAGGCCATTCCATGATGGATTTGATCTTGTTAGGGTCTACTGCTACCCCTTCTTCAGATATGACATGGCCCAAGTAATGTATTTGCTTCTGGAAAAAGTCACACTTGCTAAATTTGGCATAGAGTTGATGCTCTCTTAGCACTTGAAGTAAAAGTATAATACGTTCCTCATGTTCCTCTCTATTCTTGGAGTAAACTAAGATATCGTCAATAAAAACCAATACAAATTTGTCTAGGAATTTGCTGAGTACATTGTTCATCAAGCACATAAAGGTGGCAAGGGCATTGGTTAATCCAAATGGTACTACCACAAATTCGTAGTGACCATATCTCGTCCTAAAAGAGGTTTTGCAGATGCCTTCATCCTTGATTCAGACTTGATCGTATCCAGATCTCAAGTAAATATTTGAGAAAATGGAAGCACCCCCCAATTGATTGAACAAGTCATCGATTATCGGTAAGGGGTACTTGTTATTTATGGTTACCTTATTGAGCTATCTATAATCTATGCACAGTCAGAGTGTACCATCTTTCTTCTTCAAAAACAGGACTGGTGCTCCCCATGGAGACACACTGGGCAGAATGTATCCTTTGTCCATCATTTCCTTTATCTGTAGTTTGAGCTCAACTAGCTCGGGTGTACTCATCCTATAGGGGGTCCTAGATACTGGAACTACTCCTGGTGCAAGTTCTATTGAGAAGTCAATGTCCCTTCTCGGAGGTAGACCTGGTACCTCTTCTGGAAACACATCTCTATAGTCTCTTAGTATGGGGTGGTCATCTAGGCTTTGTCTGTCATTCTCAATAGTACGACACATGTATTGCATATAGAGGACATCCATTTCTACAATACTTTTTCATTTGAAGGGATGATATTTGTCTCACCGAGGCAAGTTTCTGGATCCCTTGGAGGGTCATCTTTCTCCCTTCTTTATTTACACATTCTAAGGTTTTATGGTAACAATCCAGCTTACTTTTATATGCATCTAGCCAGTCCATACCAATCAACAGGTCATACGATCCTAGGCAAAGTGTGTTAAGGATAGCTTGGGTGGGCAATCCATCCACTGTGAATTGGAAACCTGGTATGACCTCTGCTATTTTTCTTTTGGTGCCAGTATCTAATTGTACCAACCATGGCTTAGCATGTTTATGTGGTTGTAATTTACACTTATCAATGGTATGAGCAGCCACATATATCAAATTAGAACCAGGGTCAATTAAAATAGATACTAGATGGTTGGCGATGATACCTTCCATCTCAATCACTGAAGCTTGGTGGTCGGCTTGTTTATTATCCACGGCTGCATAAATTTGTGGCATACTCCTGGCCACGTCATTGACGGTGGTAGCTTCTTGGACATTGTAAATTCTCCTATTGTTATGTTGTCTGTGCGGACAGTCCCTCAGTAGATGTTCTTCTCCAAAACCCCAACATTTCAAGGGTTCTTTCTTTGGGTTATCAGTCTTTCCTGGGTTTGATCCAAAAGGTTTATTGCTTCTCTGGGAGGGGAAATTATGCTAGTGTATGCTTCAGGTAGGAAAGATCATCCTTGAATCCTTCTTATAGTTTTTAAATCTTGGGGATTTAAACCCCTTTTTCTGGAACCCCGAACTATTCTTCTGCTTCCAGCCCTTGCGAGGTTCTGTCTGAGGCCCAAACTGTTCATAACAATATCTCGCCTTCTGTTAAGGTCCTAACCCGCACATAGGTAGATCAATGTATTCGGATGTAATAAAGGTCAATATCAATAAGACCTTTCAATAAAA
>CBVK0100527765.1:0-11791 GCA_900067695.1 Picea abies | reverse complement strand
TGGCTGAAAGTAAAAGACCTCTGAATTAGGAAGATAATCAGGCTCCACAACCAACAGAGACCCCATTTCTCTCAGTTGTGAAAATGAGAGCGACTACCCTAGCTTGGTGGCTAGATGATGGTAATGTCACACCTCTATATACCCATGATCGTAATAGGCCAGCTTTTGATGACACCTCCTCCCTCCAACTAACCCCCTAAGTATTCTATAATTTATTCTTATTGGTCCCCATTTTCTTATAGATAAGAATTTAATTTCTTTCTTGGGGGGTGCATGGGAGACGCATATGGAAGGTTTATAAATAACATTTTATATTTTACCCAATAACAATACCTCCAGGCCTTTAGTCCCTTCTTCCCATAAAATGGGGGATAACCCCTTCTTGGGTCAATACACCCTAAAATCCAAAGAGACAAGTATATGGGGGGTTTAAGTGATGGAAAGTTGTAAGTATGAATGGGAATGGTATGATTTCCCTTAAAGTAAGTTCTTAGTAGCAAACCCATTCCTGAGAAAGACCTATTACTAGGGAACAATATCAACCACCAAGGTGAAATATGGAAAAAGGAATAATATGCAAGCATATGTCATGAAATCTAAAGTAGTCTAAGATACAACATACTCAAATGCATAAAATATTGAAATGAAACTCACCATAATACCTAATTTTTACCTCATGGAGCAAGGCCCAGTTCCTCTCAAAATCCAACTGGTGTGGTGGATTCCATATAAAAATCGTGACCTCCGTGGTGGTGAGAAGGGTCTTCATCTATGTAAGTGTATATTGTTGGTCATGTAGTCTCTCGACACTCCATATATGTAACCCGAGGGCCTCAAGATATGATATCGTTAGTTATCCCACAAAATGGGGATAACAATACCCAACTTGGTGCAAAAGGTATGGAAGGTATTTGTGAACTTTGGGACTTTTTGTCCCCTTTCTTGATGTAGTGTGGTCCATATCGTCTATTGGTCATCATAGTTTCCAATAGGGTAATATTGTTTCTTGAACAAATACAAAAAATCCACCTAAGTGAGTCATGGCCTAAAAATTGTAGACTCATTCTTGACATGTTTCTTACAGTAACTCTCACACCAATATATGACACAGGGAAGGGCCTTAAGGAGCACGAAGGTGATTTTTTCACTATTGGAAACATTTTGGACAAAAAAATAATCCTCTAGCTGACTTAAGCATTTTTCCAAAGTGTTGATGTCTATTTATACTTTAAACAAAGGAATGTCAAAGTTAACTTGTGCCTTAAAGGGAGCCATACCACTGATGTGACTGCTGGTTAAAGGTGCCTCTATTGTTTTTTGCAGCGGAAGGATCTGGGTGAAATTATCCTTCGTCCCATTCTTTTCTTGCATGATGGATTCCTAGAGAAATAGTTTCAAAGGATCCCCTGCTCTGTCTTCCCTATTTTATTCCACCATGGGAGGTTTCTTAGGAGGGTGAGAGAAATTTTCCTCAAGAGAAACAAGCATGAGACCCAACTCTATATACCCTGACTTTGTTGGGGACATGCATTAAGAACGACAAGGAGAAGACTGCTCTTATACCACTAATCTAGACTATTTTGAGAATGACATGAAGGAAAAATATATAAGAGAGATATTACAAGGATATACATAGAGATATTTCAAGGACCAAAGTAATACAGTAAAACTATGACTATATTAATGCCTATCTGGAATACAAAAGACTATAAAATGAAAAGCACACAAGATAGCTAGGCTGGTGGTAGCTTATCTCTGAAAAGAGATGTGTTGGCTACTCTAATTCAAAAGAATATGATTACAATGTGGTTCCAAAGGAATTGTCAACATAGATCATAAATTATAAAACCCTAAACATCGAAAACCCTAACCATGGAAGATGAAACATGAAAAGGTTTGTGGACCCCGATGGGGTTAGTTGATACATCAACTTCCCAAGGGCATAAATTTTGCATAAGATATTTGTTTGGGGCACTCGGTACCCTGTAGGAAAGGTCTAGTTGAGGAGTACAATTTTTGAACATTCCAATACATCCCAAAATGGATCTATTGTGTGATACCAAGTCAAAAAAATGTTGTTTAGGGCCTCAAAATGCCCCAAGAAGTTTGGGACCTGAAAATATCTAGAAAAATTGCCAAGATGGAAACTATAATTTGAGCTAGTGGAATAGGTGGGCGACCACCAATGTCCACATGGATCAAATTTATAGTATGCACATGTTGCAGAGGCAAGTTAACAAAGACTCTAGTTCAAAGAAATCATCTGGTGCGAGACAAATTGCAACATCATAATTCCATAGCAGAAGGGATTATCATATGAATGGTAGAAAATATAGAAGCATGAGCATACATCATCATTCTCCAAGGAAATCCACCAAAAGAGTTTGAGTAAGTTTAGTATCAAGGAGTAGTTCAAGTGTGTCTCCTCTCAGGAGGTAGAGAAGAAGGCTTGAGTCAAACATCTTGCAAGGTGAACTTTGGAAAAATAAGACACTAACTTTTAATGGTGAGAAAAAAAAAGGGGAAGAAGTTGAAGCATGGCTATTAGAAATGAAGACATATTTCCAGTTGCATGATTAACATTCAAGGGTATAAACCATAATTGAAACCTACCACTTGCAAGGAAAGGAAACTATGTGGTGGGATCAGCTTAAGAAAGAAAAGCACTTTGATTAGAATAATGTCGCATGGAGGCATTTCAAAGGATATTTCCAAGAGAAATATTTGTCATAGTGTTTCTATTGAAGGAAGATAAAGTGTTCTTTGAACTCAAATTGGGAGGCATGATAATGGATGAATATTATAAGAGGTTATTTGAGTTTTACAAGTATGTAGGCTTCATAAAGGATAATAATGTAAAAATCCAAATATTTTTTAATGGGTTACCCTACTTATATAGTGAAAATATATAATATAATGACCCCGTGAGTTTGGAGGATACCATAAGAAAAGAAAAACATATTTATGAGAAGAGCAAAGGGAGGATAGTCTTCCAAAAAGATTGGAGTGAAAAAATGAAAGGAATGAGGAGTCAAAGGAAGAAATTTTTTAAGCCACCCCTTTTCAAGAAAAAATCACAAGAAAATCAACAAGGACAATCAACCCAAAATCATCTAAGGATAGTAGGCTCATTCGAGAAAATTCAAAGGAAGTAGCTTGTACAATGTTATGGATTTGAGAGAAATTAATTATGTAGGAACTTCACTCAAAAAGGAAAAATATTGAGGATATTACACAACATTTAGGAGGATGAAACAATTGAATATATGGGCATAAACATGTCAAGTATTTATGCATAATTAGACAAAAATAAAGAAAAATATCAATCCTCCGTGATTGAAGTGGAAGGTAAGATTGATAACCAACTCATAGGAATTTTATTTGATTCTGGATCTAGCCATAGTTACATAAATTCTAATATTGTTGAAATATTTCACTTACAAAAGAGTAATGATAAGAAATATTGGTTAGTTTAGTTAACCATAGGGGCTAAGAGAAAAATAAATCAACTAGTGAAATATTTCCAATAGACATGAATGGACTTAGTAAAAATGTAGATGTGAACAACATACCATTGGGTTCATATGACTTCTTAATTGGCATGGATTGGTTGGAAAAATACCATGTTCTCCTAGAATGTTACAAAAAGGAAATTACTTTTCTTGATGAAGAAGGACAACAAGGAAAGGCTGAAGGCATCCCAAGGGTTGTAGTTGTTAGATAAATTTCATCCATGCAGATGAAAAACAGTTTCAGGAAGGGATGTCATTTTTTTGCATCCCATATAGAATAGGAAACTAGAGATAAAATGCCAAGCATTTAAGGCCATCCAATATTGAGGGATTTTGAGGATGTTTTTAGGGAAATCCCAGGACTTCCACCAAAGAGATACATTTATTTCTCTATTTATTTGGTGCCATGAGTCATTTCGGTTTCTAAGACACCTTACAGAATGGGCATATGATAATTGAAAGAGTTGTGGATGCATCTTAAAAAACTATTAAAGAAGGGGTATATATTCCCAAGTGTGTCACCTTGGGGAGTGTAAATGTGTTGAACATGCACATAATATATCTAGCTAAAAAGTACCACACACATTTGCAAAGAGAAATTGAGAAAGAAGAAGCAAGAGAGAAAGAATGGAAGAATTCTCATTAACCGTAATGAATAATGAATAATTTACACATGATATACTTTGTATAACTCAACCAATGCACACTGGAGGTGAAGTCAATGCACCATAGTGGTGGTCTAGAGTGATCTGGACACAAACCAATAGTTATGGGAGTGAACTTTCACCTAGTCTAGTCTCTCTGGAAGTTACGGGAGTGAACTGCCACCTAGTTGAGTTAACTAGTCTACCACTCTTCAGTTAACTAACTGAAACAGAGTGAAGTGAGGAGGATATCATGGAATCATGGGTAATGCACTAGTCTATTTATTATACCAAGGCTAATGCACATTAATTGGTGATGATCCCAATGTCTCATGGTGATAAAACTAATGCAACATCTATACTCCACTCAATTAGTCAAACTGAAGTGAAAACTGAAGAGAATATTTTCCTAGAGGAATATTCTCCCTAAAATTTAGGAGACTGAATAAAGACTAATAAACATAGGAAAAACGTTAGGAAAAATAAATCCTAGGTGTGTGTGAAGTAATTCCAATACCCCTCCTGAACATCACTATGGTGAAAATAGAGAATGGGTACTGACAACGAGGCCATGTTAGGTACCCAAATACAAAAGATACACTGAAATAAAGTGAGGAAAGAGGGAAAACCTCATGGGAACTCCCCCCTGTTATAACCCTAAATTACACCATACGTGCTTACCTAGCATCAGGCCAACTCATTTCCCTTCATTGCCAAAACATCTGCTGAGAAACCTCTTTAAAAATCCTCTTGGGTAAAGGTACACACCCCCTAACCCACTACTGCACGCGGGTGAATGCTGGCAGGCCTACTACAGCCCGCATTTACCTAACAAAGAACAAAAACAGGAAAGTTGCCGATGGGACAAAAAGCTATGGGTCAGTTAACTGAAACTCCCAGCCATGCATGGCCGAGAGTTTGTCCAAAACCCTAGCTCCTTCTAGCCTATAAAAGAAGGGGTAGGGGTACTATTTGGAGGAGGAAAATTATAGCAAAGAAACTCTGCCCATTTGCCAAATCCATTTGTCCCAACCCTTTATCATTTCCTCGAGCCTAAGGAGAATTAACACAAAGTAGTTGGAGGACAAAAGAAGAGGAGGAGCCCAGGATCAGGATCAAGGAGCGGTGGCTGGTCTCGACTTTGATTGTAAGTTGATTCATTTTGAAAATAATAAAAGAATACTTTTCCCATCCCAAATGCATGAGTTATCTGTGATTTGTGTAATTTATGCTTAATTTCTAACCCTCAAGTAGAAAAATAGCATGCATGCATAGTGTTTTTTTTTTATTGCAGGTTAACTTTGGAAGGAGCAACGCAAGTAAGCGGGCAAAGCACAATGGAGGATCTACACCAAACATCAGTAAAAAGGTTACTAGATCATTTCCATGCATGTGTCTTGAAAGAGGGGTTTAAGTTTTGGGTGGTAGGTTAAAAGTTCATTTCTTTAAGGTCAAAATCTGCATGCAAACCTGACCCTAGCTTGCTAGTCCGTAGGGTATTATTTCCCAACAACAGAATTGGCGACTCCACTGGGGAGAAGATACTCTTAGGGTTTCTGGATTTAGTTGAGTTTTTTGGGTAGTTTAAGAGATTAGATTTTATGTTTCTTTGCCTGTCTTTTTCAGTAAGGCCTGAGCTAGCAGGGAACCTGGTTCTTTATACCAGTTTTTCCTTGACTGTTGCTTAACGGTAATTATCGAGACACACAGAGGTACACGCGGCCTGTAGAAGGCCTGCACGCGTGTGACCCGCACCCTAATCTCTTACAACCCGCGTGTGAATGCTAGCTGTTGAGGTTTTAATAGTGTGTAGGAATCAGAGAGCTTGAGAGGTAGTCCTCCTCTTCCCTGTCAGAATTATACATTCTCAGGGGGCTTTCTGGATCCTGTCTGAGTCTTGTTGGTTCATAGTCTTGTCTCAATTTTCTTTATTGCATTTTGTTATTTCTTGCAAATATTTTTCTTTTCTGTCAAGAAGAAGCATCCAAGCCTTCAGGAGACCCTGGTTATCAATACCAGAGGCCTTTTCTTGGTCTGGGATGCCTGTGTTATTTTTGTCTTAGATTTGATACATACACGCGGCCTGTGCAAGTACAGCCCATGGGTACACGCGCGCTGTTTTAGCTTAGCACGTGTTTGCACGCGTGATGTTTCAGTGACAGTAGCATGCTTGACAGGTTTCTTTTCAATTAGGGTGGGGCATTCATCCCCTCCTGTGGTGAGAAGTGTTCCTCTCATGTGGTTGAGTCTAGGGTTGCACAGTCAGTAGGTTAGGGCCTCTTACCCTTAGCCTGTTTTTTCTTAGTTGATATTTGATAGAAAAGATTAAAAGAAAAAATTTGGTTTTATGGTTTTTAGACAAGCGAAAGAATTTGTGCTTTTTGATTGCCATAGTGTGTCTCTACTTTGATTCTTTGCGATCTACACTTTAAGCCAGAATTTTGTTTAGTTTTCTTGGTTTTGTGCTTGTCAGCATTTTCCCTTTGTTGCTTCATTTAGCACTTAAATAAAAAAACAAATATTTTTTTTCATTTTCTTCTTGGTTTGAAGATTGCATTGCTGCATCAATAGCTAGGGAGAAGTCTTTTTGTTCATAAGTTTTTGCAGTGCATTTAAAGCATAAGTAGATCCTAGTCGAGTGAAATTCCTTTATGTTTGCTGCATGAAATCTTAGCAAAATTGAAAAGAAAAAGAAGTCTTTCTTTGTGAAAAGTTGTTGATTTTTGCATTCAGTAAAAGTTTTTGTTTCCAGCATTTTTCATTCATTTTTGCTTTGAGTCTTGACACATCATCAGTTTCACCTTCATATCCCGTGACGTAAAAAATCCCATAAAAGCAACACTAATTTAAAATCTATTAGACTTTTTGTTTGTAGGGTTCACAACTAGTTCAGGACTAGGGCCTTGGATTAGGTTGGAGAGGAAACTCTCCAAGGCCACTCAAAACCAAACATTGGAGTCTATGATAGGGAGTGTAGAAGTCTAGTTACGTGGAAGTTATCCGGGACCCCCCTCTAACACAGGGGATAAACATGAGGTCACGTGAGGAAAGGTAGCGGAGATAACCCCTCCAAAGCCGGCCCAAGCGTAGTGGAGAACACATATCGAGGATTTGTCTTGGGATTCCATCATTTGCATTTGCCATGGGATTTCGTGGATCTCGAATCCATTCGAGGTCCTCAGTTGTCTTCTGGACCATTTTCTCTCGATACCCTGGACATGTTTCGGGCTTCATACCCTGCTCATTATGGTCTACCCGACTATCGCCTGTACCCTCCTGGTGACTGTTCGCGTGCTCCTATTTGTCACGATCCACATTGGCCTCCTATGCCAACGAAGTTGCCTTCGAGAATACCAAAGTTTGAGGCCAAGCCTAACGAAGATTCAGGTGATCACGTGACTACTTTCCATCTTTTGTGTTCATCTAACTCATTGAAATATGACTCCGTCCAGTTACGATTGTTTCAACGCACTCTTATCGGGAGTGCTGCGAAATGGTACATCGAGCTTGATCGCTCACGATACTCTTCTTTTGGCGAACTAGCGATGGCCTTCCTTAACCATTTCCAATTACCTGTGAGATACGATGTTGGCACAGAGCTACTTGCCAATTTCGAACAGACGAAAATGGACCATATCTCTGATCATATCCGAGAGTGGAGATGCCGAAAGAGTCTAATCAAAGTACCAGTCCCACCAGCATTCCTGCTTGAGTGGTTCCTTAAGTCTTTAGTCCCATAATTATCCAAAGACATCGTGACTTCAGGAGTTTTCTCTGAAGAAGATGCCATCATGAGGGCTCAACATTTTGAGCTTATTTATTCTCAGTGTGGTTTATTGTACAACATCCTGCCAGATGCACCACGATCGATACTGGTAAAACTAGACAGAGAGATGGACCATATGCCGATGGTATTGTGGGGTCAACCCAAACCAAGCCCGCTGAGCAATTGACAAAACAATTGCAAAAGTTATCTATCCAACACTCAGTGGCCAGCCAGACTACTTCTTTGGCTACTCCTCCTACCCAAACATCGGAAGTACACTCCGTGCAGATGACTCACCCAAAGGCCAACCAACAGCCTGAAGGGAAGAAAAAACAGCGAAAGAAGGGTAAGGGGGAGAAAAAACCCACTGACACCGCTGGCGAGGGAACCACGAAAAAATGGAAGGTGACGTATCCGTGCAACTTGTATGCAGAATACCACCCGACCCATATTTGTCCTCGACTTGTAGAGGCCCAAAAGTTTGTCACACAGAAACAACAAGCTGTGCTGACTAATCCCTTTCAGCATGGGAAAAATTTAACTCAAGCCTCTACAAGTGCCAAAGGGGGCAGCCAGGAAACCTTCCCTCCTCCGAGCAATTCCTCTGTCGCGAACGTATATATGGTTAGGGGTGATGCCTTAATAACGACTAGAGCGCATGACTATAGTAAACCAAGTGCCTCTAAGAAGGGTAAAGAAGCTGAGATCCCATCTCTTACTCTACAGATCAAGAAGATGTTGGGTGAAACAATGACACGCATTCCAAAGGGTGCATTTAAGAAAGCTTCTCACAACCCAAATGCAAGGGCTACCCATAATTACTCTATGGTGGAAGATTTATCACAAACCCCTTGTGCGATGTCTGCTTTGGAAGTCCTCCAAAGCTGTCCTGCTCAGAGGAAAGCCTTGTTGATTGCTTTAGTCTCTACTGAGACTTGTAACCCGGGTACCATCATGTTGTTACGACCGAATTAAAACCTCATCTACCTTACCATGTAGCATTTCAAATAGTAGTGGCTCATCCCACGAAAATGTTTACACACAATATCTTTCACACAATGGTCAACGAAGGTGCCTTGATATGCGTTACGTCATTAGCATGTTGGAAGGCCATTGGCCAGCCCACTTTGTCTCCATCACCTACTCTCCTCACTGTGTTCGACGGTCATTCTTTCTGACCACATGGCATCATCCCTTCTTTCCCTGTGTAGTTAGGAGGGAAGACCGTGTGCATTGAAGTAGAGGTAGTCGATGCCCCCCTCAACTATAATCTCTTGTTAGGTCAAAGTTGGACATATGTTATGCAAGTTGTGGTTGCTGCAGTTTTCAGAGTCTTATTGTTTCCACATGAGGGTCAGATAGTGACCATTGATCAATTGTCCTTCTCTAGACCTAACCCAACTTTGGGGGCATCCACGGTTCCCATGATTGATAATACTCAAGCCGGTGTCGTTAACGTAGGAGTTGGTTTGTGCCCATCCTTGATGGGTACCTTTGATTACCCACCTCCTCATGACGATGTCAAGTTTATATCTAATCACCACAAGGCTGAGATTTTTCAAGTTTCATCGTTCCACACAACTTACTTTGAGGATCCATGGATTCTTCCATCCCCATCAGCCACGATGGATGAGACAGGGAACTCCAGCATGTCCATGCCCTCATCGGTCGCTGAAGTAGTGTACTCTTTAGTCCAGCAAGCTTCAGCTAACCCTGATCCGACTCCCACACAAGAGTTGGATCCACTTCTCGAGCCTATCTGGGCTTAGGGTTCTCTCACCAACGTCGATTCGTTAGAATTAGTCTTGCCTTTTGACAAAGCAGTAATTGAAGCAATGACTAGTCTGGACAAACCTTGGGAAAATCTTCATCACAGATCATATTTCCTCCCAAAGTTAAGCTGAATCAAAGCAGGAGAATTCACCGTGACTATGACTCGAGATAGGTCTTGTCATACTAATCCCTTAGCTACACAGAAGATCTATGCTGAGGGAAATATGGAAACCATTTATGAAATGATACCTATCAATATCTACAAAACCCCTGGCGTCATAGACAATGTTTTTTTCAGAGCATACAACTCCCCCGAGGGGATGCCAGGCATCGACCCACAAAGAGTCTATCATGAGCTAACTTTGTTGTTTTTCAAGCTAACTTTGAGATCCGAAAGCAACATCCAAAGAGACTGCATTTATGCTTTTTGATCTCATCTAGATTAATTGAGAAAAGTAACCATAACGAGTCTCCTTTTAATCCCTTTTCAGACCCTCTAAACATGAAAAGATTGTCGAGCAATCTTGTGGCCTTTCACGCTCGTTAAACTGAAATTTGAAGTCACGTCTGTCTGACGGTAGTATACCCCTTTTTCGGTCTGGATGGTCAACTGCACGAACAAAGGAATACTCTACTGAATTTCCATTCTTTAGAAGAGTATCCTTAGGTATAATTTTATTCCTTTTTCGGGCCTAAGGGACTAAAGTTATGAAAAACAACCCCCCCCGGAGTCCATAGTTAAGCTCTTTTCAAACTCCCTAAAATTGAAAAGATCGCCGAGTGATCTTATTCTTTCACACTCGTTAAAATGGTCCAGAAGAACATTCCTGATGGAGTCCATAGTTAAGATTTTTCAGACTCCTTAAAAGTGAAAAAATAACTGAGTGATCTTTTCCTTTTCACACTCGTTAAAATGGTTTCTAATTGACGTCTAATCGGTGCTAGTTTATTCCTTTTTTCGAACCGACTAGACTATTGTCAAAAAAGGTACCCCAATGGAGTTTCCTTTTCTATTTTTTCAGACTCTCTAACTATGAAAAAACACCGAGCTTCCCTTCTCTGGGCTCGTTAAACTTACATCGAAGGACGTTACCATTGTGTGTTTTGTCAACTGTATTTTCATACCTTACCCATCAGCCTTGTAACAATTTTCTTCTACGTCTTAACACCTTTGGCCATTGGAGGATTTTTCCTGAGTATCATTTTACTAGAACATCAGTCTTGTCTTTGTGCCTCAAAATTATATGTTTGCAGTACTCGTTCCTCCATTGTAACATAATATTCCTTTATTCTTTTTTAAAAATTACCAAAAAGAACAAAAAAATCAAATATACCCCAAAAGGAGGATGGGAAAAGTATTTTCTTTATTGGCAGCATAATGAGTCGCCCTTGGATGAAGCATGTATTTCTGTTCGATCATCAGAATATGGGATGTAGTACGACCTTAGGAAGCCTTGATCGCTATATAGAGTTGTGTCCTCCACTGTTTGGTTACTCTTCCAAACATATGGAGAGTTTGCGTTGCCTCCTGCTTTGTAGACTTATGATTAACAGATACTCTGCCTGAGTCTTATCACTTGTCATGTTATTATCTAAGGGAAGTTTGTCACTGAGCCTGAGTCATCCCCTCTACAATATGTCTCTTGTCCACATACCCAGCCATCCTGAACGTCTAATCAAGTCTTTGTTCGAAATCACTGAAGCCTTCAGTCCGATCATCAAGATTATCAAGTCCATAACTGACGAGTCATCAAAGACCTCTGGGTAGTGCATTCGTACACTCATATTACACTCCTACCCAAGTTTAGAAGATTTTGAAGTTGTTGCTCGAGCTCTGAAGTACAGCCATCAGGCCGAATCAACTTCTGGGAGATGGATACTTTATATGTATATCTTTCTGATTTCGAGATGTAGCTCCGCTGTGTATTATCCGCGGCTACTCTTTATAGTTATTTGACATCGATCTACAGTGTATTTTATTGGTAGCCATGGTTCTATTTTATTCCGAGCATGGGTATGCTTTCCTCAGTGAGACATTTGTTATTTTGCAGACGGCACCTCTTGATTCCTGATTCTTGGGCTCACTCATTCAGCAT